>JANTFA010164049.1:0-10123 GCA_026413405.1 Phytosciara flavipes
AAATGAAACAGCATAAAATTTATATCTAAAATGACCGGTGCCGCCACCATTTCTCTATAAACAAACGTCACTATGACAAAGTTCATAGCTACTAGATGTTGCCGTTGGCACTTCAAACAAAAATTCCCTGGTTATTTATATTTATTATTTTTTAACCAAATTCGGAAAACACTTATCTTCATTTACCCAATGCGTTTGTATTTAATTGTTTTGACAGTTTTCGTACTAATGTGAAAATGTATTTATAATCCTCTATTTATCGAACTATTGTAAAATATATTGACGAATAATTCCAGAAGGTGTCTTTTCATCCTCACTGTAGGTTAGAATCCATTGATAAGTTTTTAAAAATCATATTTTGGATTTTATTAAAATTTTAAGGAGAATCCAGTGCACATCCTAGACTATTCAATCGTTGACCTTCAAAGGAACCATTTACCTTCATCTACACAAGAAAATGTTCAAACAAACATTCACTCAAAGTCTCTTTATGAAAATTTCATGTTTGGTAAGTACCATTGAACCCATACAAGGTACGCAGTGCATATGCTTTCACGACTACGTTTGTAATCTGGGGAATTCAACGAGTAGAGAGTTGTTACACAGAGATGTCAAATCAGCAGAAGAAAACACTCTAATCTGAGTCACGGTGATATTGAACACGTTTTTACTGTACATGAGGTGTCTCGACAGATAATTGCTTGTAGAGTTGGAACATTTTTTTTGCCAATACTCCTTTGAAAGGAATTTTTTTAATTATTGTCGAACCCACTGCCTGAACCAAATTTAAGTTCGCATTTCACTTTTTTAAATCGTTACAAAAAACTTTTGTTGCGAGACGAGGGAGGTGCAGCGAGCTCTTTTGTGAAATTTTTATTTTACACCATTTCGTATATACACTTTCAAGGAGGATGTGGAATTTATGAAAATCAATCTCTTCCAATACGATGTCTCCACAGCCGTAGCTAGACTAAAAAAAAATCAATTTTTTATGGGAAAAATTGAAAAAGACAAACCTTCTTCGTCCAACCCGCGCCCTCCCCTGGCCCTCCTCATGATTGGAAATTATTTGTGGACGGAAAACAAACATTCAAAGGGATATTAATGAAAGAACTACAGTTCTCGAGATAATCGCAGTTGAAGTTAGTTAATTTCGATTTCGAAAAAATGTTTGTTTTGATTCCACTAATGATTTCGCGATACATGAGATACCATATTGAAGGAGATGGATTTTATGAGATTCACGTATTACATGAGAATCTATGAAAAATAGTAGAAAAAGTTAAATTTTCTCCATTGTTTCGAAAAGTGCCCGCTGCGTCACACCCCTGAACAAGTGTTGTTTGTAACGACACAAAAAATTGATATACTAAAAGAAATCCAATGTACACCGTGGGAGTGAATATATGGAAAAAACGTCAACCAAACAAAAAAGTTTTGTTTGAACCCCATAAACAATTTTCAGTCGAGTTTCATTAAAAATTTGAACAAGCTCACCGCGTAGTAAAATGATGATTTTTTTGTTATCTTCCAAAAAACAATAGTTTTGAATATGAGATAATGTATATGAGTTGAAAAGCTGAAAAGCTGACTTTGATGAATTTTTCATAGAGTTCAGTTTATAAATGAGACTTCGTGGCTTTCGGAATTGCTGTAAGCAATTTTAACAAGGGATGACCTTAAATAAAATGATTTAAAAATAACATTGCAGAGCAGTTCTACAGACATCTAACTAAAAGCCGTGCTCTACTCGTACGGGATCTATTATGTTTTATATTCATTTTCACTTTAGTTCGATGTTTTCAGGAAACGATGATGCAGAAATTGAGCAGCGATTTGACAATTTGACTTTAGCGACAGAGAGCGTAGGGTCATTGCCAATTTTACCTCACCGATTGCTTACCAATGTGAACCATAGTCAAAAATCGTGTGATGACAATGAAATGGTTGTACCAACGTCCAACGAAAGCAAAAAATTGAAACGTCTTTTCTGCACTTACTGCAAGAAAACTGTTTGCAGCTTAGCACGACATTTGAGAAATGTACACAAGAAAGAAACGGAAGTCAAGCGATTGGCCAATTTGCCGAAAGGTATTAAATTTTTTATCAAAATAATCCTTGAGAAATTTTTCGGCGGCGAACACTAAAAATTGAGTTCATATTCTAAATCTCTGAAGCTGAAATCGAAATTACTCACTTTACGTCTCCGCTTTAATAATGCGCAAGCATAGAGCGGCACATCATTAAATGGAGACTGGCGGAGACTCAAAGAAATATAGTAGAAATAGTTTAACGAGGAAACTTAGTTTCCTGGAAACATGGAACAAAGTGGACGAAACAAGTTGCAGCACTTTTGATCGTGGAAATAATTATTCGCATTAATTTGTCCCATTATTTCCAAATGTTTTATGTGAACAAGGTGTCCCAATATTTTCAATGTTTCCACTCGATTGCCACTTTACACTAGATTATTATTCCAATTTGATTTCATTTAAAACTTCACTACCAATTCACGCCGTAAGTGTGCCTGAGATTCAAACATAAGGAATGTAACGCAGCAGTAAATCCATTACGCAGACTTTACAATTAACTACCAACCAACTACTAACTACATTTATATGTTGATTTTCGTAGGATCAAAGCAACGATTGACTCTCCTGGCTAAATTGAAGAATAGAGGTTTGTTCCAACACAACAGCGATAAGAAATACACCAAGAATGTTTTTATACCCTGTCGACGAACAAACGTAAATCGTCCCCGACCAGCCTCCGGTTTTACAACATGCGCGAAATGCTTGGGGCCCTATTCGAAGAAAAGTATACGCGCCCATTTTAAACGTTGTGACGCGATCAACATTGATCTCAACGGAGAACGGTCGGTTTTAGTTCTTGGTCGGATGGCAGAGGGCCGCGTCCACGAAGAAACTTGTGATGCGTTGAAAGATGTAATTGCGCATATGACGGAAGACGACGTTGTCCGACTGGTCAGGTATGACTGGCTTATCATACGTTATGCCAATTCATTGTGTGATGCGAATGTAGAGATATTCCAAACTGTTGTTATAAGTGGAAAACTTCGATTGGCTGGAAGACTGCTCAGCATTTTGAAATCGATCGAGACAGAAGCTATTCAAGCTATTCGTGTGATTGGGAAGTTTGACCCAGTGAAAAAGTATTACGGGTCTCCATCAACGTCCAAAGCGGCCGTTACATTGGTTAGAGCGGTTGGATTGAGGTTGGTATCGGAATATATACAGATGGAGGACGTTGAAAACCAAACTAGAACTGAAAATTTCAACAAATTATTCAACTGCGGCGTCACAACATCAGTCAGCAAAGGGGTTTATAGGACACAAATAAAGATGAAGAGAGACAAGAGAGAAAAGCTACCCAGCACGGAGGACATTAAACTATTGGCGTCATATATTAAAAAAGAACTGAAGACTGCCTACTTGAACCTGTCGTATAAATATTCATATACCATTTATCTGCAACTCGCAAGAATGACGATGGCATCAATTATAGTATTTAACCGTCGTCGAACTGGAGAAACACAAAATATACTAACTACGGATTATGACCGTCGAGAGTATCTTGAAGATCAGTGGCTTAGTACGCTTTCCGCTGATGACAAAAAAATGGCCAAAAAATACTCTCGGATGAAGATTCGCGGAAAATTGGATCGAACTGTGCCATGCCTGATCAAGCCGGACGTTGACAAATCTATCCAACTTTTGATTCAACATCGTGAAAATGCGAAAATAAGCGAAAATAATGAATTCTTATTCGGTCTGCCGACTACTGCCACTGGAAGAATCAGGCGCATCAACGCATGCAATGTTCTTCGAAAAATATCTTTATTGTGTGGTGCCAAAGAACCTGAAACGCTACGTGGGACCAAAATGAGGAAGCATGTGGCGTCGATGTGCATTTCAATGGAGCTGTCGGAAAGTTCCGTAGGAGAGGTAGCCGAGTTCCTGGGACACCACGATAAAGTCCACTATAAATATTACCGAAAAATGCCAATCGTTCGTGAAATTGTTAAAATGTCACAATTACTGCGAACCGCTCAAGGTGATGACGAAGATGACGACGAAGATGTAAGTGATGATGAGGATCAGGACGACCCTGACGGAGATCATGAGGATTGGTCAACTCCAGTTGATGAAGTTGGAGCGACCGAGAGAACGACAGCATGCGCGACCGAAGAAACGATAGTTGAAGCGACCGAAGAAGCCATAGTTGGAGCGACCGATGAAAAAAGTACGTTTTCCATTTCTACTTCTTTCTCTATTTTCTTTCAAGTTTCAAGCATTCTTCTTATATTCTCTAGTTGACGATCGGCAAGATGTTAAAACGAGTAAAGGAAAAAGTAAGTTTAAGCTTCCGTTGCAAGCTAGTCGCACTTTCATGTAAAACGAATTCGGATAATTAGTTTCTTATAACATTGCGGTATTTATTGGAATTATCGGTAATTGACGTATCTCCATGCTGAGGTAAGGCATTTTGGCTGTAACTTTCTAATGGACGAAGTTGAACAGAACTTCCGGAGCTTGTTGATGAAAGATTAATCCAGGCGAAATTTGGTGTTTGTAGGTCAGCAAGAAGCAATGTTACAAACGGACAAAATTTTGTTTTTATGAGATGCGTCACTTTGTCACGAGATGGACAACTCTGTTCAATAATATTTCAACGATGAAAGATGATGAGAAATCGGTTTTTAGACAACCTGTTTCTAGTCGTCGCGTCCTATATCACTATATTTTCGTTACATCTAATATACTTCGTTCGTTTGAAACGTTTCGTTTCATGTTTAAAACAAGGTCTACTACTTCCTTTTTATTACACCAACTACGAAAATTGTACTTTTCGCTTCCCGAACGAGATGCGAAAGAAAAAAAAGTTCAACTCCCACGACATCACAAAAGGCGGCCACGGGCGGAAAACTTCGCACATGGTTGAATTTTCTTACTTTCGTCCCTTATGATCCAAATAACTCTTTGATATGCTCTTTTTGCTTGTTGAGTAACTCATCAAATTGTCCTAATCTGTCGTTAATTTGATTCTACCTTACGTTAACCTTTTTCACGAAAACATTAGACAACTTTAGATTTCTAGATTTTACAGAAGGCAATTTAAACATTTAGCCATGTATAACGGCATTACCTTAAGTTCATTTTAATAAACATTTCACTTGTTGCTTCGAATAAGAGTTCCGTATTTTGTCTCTTTTCATTCAGAGAAAATCAACAAGATCAAATGGAACTCAGAAGAAATTGCCGCTGCGACAAAATTGTTCTTGACTGATATGAAAGTTCCTTCGCTTGCGGACATCGATGAACGTCGAGATGAAGTCTTGAAAACCAAAAGAAAAAGGATCCAACCATTGTTTAAAAAATTAATCATAATAAAAAATCCAGTTTGAATAAAAATCGTTTCTTTTGTAAAATTAGGGAAAATTTTATTTTTTCGTTTCAAAGAAATTTCAAATATTTTAGCTGTGCAGTCTTTATATTCGCAAAAGAGTGAGCTCCAAAATGTTTCTGATTAGGGTCGTTGCGTTTTTTCCACCAAAATATCATTTAACTATAATAATAATCTAGATTCATACGAGGGGCCACGTACTCTCATTAACCACGTGATTAACATGTGATTAACCAATGAATAACCCGGTCAATCGTCCTGGAATTAATCAAGACTACATAGTAAAAGGATTAAGTTAGTCCTTGTTAATCACCGGTCATACGCAGATTACTTTTTATTTAATCAGAGTGCGCGGTCCCTCGGATTCATATTTATTTCATTTTTGCTAGCTTCGCCCACGGTATCTCTAACAAAATATTGAAAAACAAAACTTAAATTTTATCAGCTAGACGGGAACGTATGTGAGAGTTAATAACGCCCCGGATCAGAAAACATGTTGGATTTCATATCGCTACTTCAACTCAAAATCAATAATTTACATCAGTACCTACAGAACTTGTACGAACGACTATAGTACTGATTTCCATTTCGAGAAGTTTCTGTAGGTTAATGAGTGTCCCGAAGTATAATATTGGTGATAGTAAAGCGCTAGTCAAAATTATTAAGTCCGAAAAGGCCAGCAAGGTAATACAGATTTAAAACAGTAGCCTAGAGTGAGTTACTATTATTTAGGCATTTCCCTTTGTCTCGAAATATAAGACGTATGCACATCGATAGAAAGAGTTTCGAAATGACTAGCCCAACAGTCAAAGATAAGTCACGCTGTGTTTCAGTTCGTTTTAATTGAAAATTTTTGCATATGGTTTTTCTCAACGGATTTGGCTTTTTTGGGTCTTAAGAAACAACTTTTGTTCGAAGGGTAGGGTGGCGGGATGGGCGCTTTTTGAAATAATGAAGAAAAACTGTCATTTTTCCTCCATTTTCGGCAATCTTGTATGGGATGCGGGAAAAATGATGGAAATCAATCTCTTCAAATTGGAAATTATTTATGGACACCAAACAAACATACTTTTCGATGTGGGCATTATTGGGAAGATCGACAGGTTGCGAGATAGCAGCTGTTGAAGTTAGCTATTTCTCATGAAACTCCAAACTCGCTGAAACTAACTTCTTCAGCGATTTTCTCGAAATTTATCACTCTTTCCAATGGTGCCATCTGAAAAAATATGTATGTGGTGCGTCCAAAAATGATTTCCAATTATTCGAAACCCGATTGAAAGAGATTGATTTCCATCATCTCATCACCGAAAATGACGGAAAAATGATAGTTTTTCTGCAACATAATTTCAAAGGGCGTCCTTCCCTCCATCCCACTCCTCGAACAAATGTTGTTTCTTATTACCCAAAAAAGCCAAATCCGTTGAGAAAAATCATATGATTTATGATTGTCTACATGTAGCTCTTCGCTCATTATAAAATATGCATTTACGATCACGTAAAGCACGGCACGTACGTGGTTCCAAATTTTTATTTGAACGAGTTGATATACAGCCCAATACGAAGGGGACCTTTCTACTCGTCTAATAAATATTTTAAAACACGGACGTTATGTACTCTTTTAAGAATGTAAGCTTCAGTTTGCTAAACAAATTATGTGAATTGGAAATATTGCAAATTCTGAGTCATCTAAAGTAGGTAAAGACGTTGCTCCTGCAAGAGATTGGTATTTAACTGGTAAGCGAAACAACAAAAATCAGCACTATTTTGTAAATCTATTCAAGATTTGACTAGTGAATAAAAAAAACGGTGAGGGTTGAAGGATAATAGCCGATGTCTGATTCATTTGTTCTCACGATAAGTTCAATTTTGTTATTGAATTCGAAACATTGAAAATTGTTATCTTCAGTGGTAAATTATTCAGCAAATAATTGCTCGATAGCGCGAGGAAAAAATTAATTTGAACAGGTTGACAATTAGAATTTTAAGCTTAGAAATTGGCAAGCAATAGTCGGAATTTTGGACTATTTAACTGTCGTTGGAAGGTTACTCATTTTTATAACACATGCAATTCATCAACAGAACAACGAATACATAGAATATGATATTGACGATGATATTGAGCGAATTCACAACGTAGTATGCCGACTGTAATACGTCGTTTGTTGTATTATTGAAATCGAACCATTTCTGTCTAATTTCTTATTGGTAGAGACCTCGAAGCTTTTCTGTCGAATTTATTATTGATAGAGACCTTATAAGATGGAAACAGTGAAAGAAAATAAGAAAAATAATCGCGCTTTTAACTCGGTAGTTCACCTTCTACTGCCGTTTTGCGTAGAATCAGACTACGACATTTTTTTCAATGCGTTGAAGTGTGTGGTGGGACGTGTAGGGCGTGCAAAATTAACGGAGCACTTTCTCGATGATGCCTTCAAATCCGGACTAACTGCAGGGGATATTTTTATTGATGAAGATGAAATATCTGAAAGCTGGACGACTCGTTATTTAAAAGACAAAGGAATCATTCAATCGAAATTGCTGGCTTTTTGGACCAAAACTAATTTTCCAAATTTTGGAAAAGTATTTCTTGGGGACAACTGGCAGAGACCCAAAGAGAACTTCGTAATATGTAAGACAGCAAATGGCACAAGAACGATGACTGAAGCGGAGATCGACAAAATTATTTTCCCAAAAATGAAGTGTTACGTTGTTCAGCTCAGTGTTTGCGATTCAACATTGATCAATTTGAAGCACTTCGTAAGAGTACCAATCAACGAAATTGCTTACGAAAATGAGGTCCGAATTTCGCATCGGATAAAGTCTTTTGACGTTAAAGAAGGCTTCGTAAAAAGATGTTGGACCGCCCTAAAACAAGGTGCATGGATTGAGAACGGCGAGGTACGTAGCTTAATATCTTTAAACCTGAATCGGAACGATTAACACGGCCATCCGTTCCATAAAGTGCATTTGAAAAATAATGATGGTTTTTAGACTCATTTTATCTGCGTACGTAAAACTGTACGGGAAATTTTTTGAAAAAGTTCGGAGCACATACGATTTTCAAACTTTCTCTTTGTATGAAGCTTAAATTGAAAACGGATTACCTCACACCAAATAACACAATTTTTGAGTCTAACAATATACTTCCAGCCAAAGTTGAATATAAAATGACTTCAACCTACATTTAATGTTTCTAAATTTCTTTAGAATTCAGAACTTTTGATAAATACATGACTCCTTTTCTTGTTCAAAATTGACAGTAAACGGAAACTTGAACTTTAATTTTCAGTTCGGCAGTTATCATTTGGAAAAAACATTACCTCAACCGAAACGGGCTCGCTTATGTTTACAGACTGTCTCTACCTGCGTCGGTGATACTACAGAAAATTCAATGAACAAAAATGGTAAATAGACTAATTCAACTAATTGTTGTCGTTAGAACATCGAACTTGTTGTATATTTCAATCAAAATATTTTTCTCTACTAAGTGAAGTAAAGTAAGATTTTCACGTCAGTGATAAATGAGTTTTTGACACGATGTATTTGTCACACTTGATAATAAGCACATCTAGTGCCTTAAAAAGCATTTGAATTACTCGGTTACATAAATATTATGTTTATTTTCGTATTTAACCAACAGAGCCACGTAAAGCATTGTCCGTAATTGATTGCAATCATGACCTTTGGGAATATATTCATCGCTCTTTCACTCTGCAACGTTTGTATCACACCGGTAAATGAGTATTTACTTCACTAAACGTTTTTTTGCATTAGACGTTTGTAACACATTGAATCTGACAGCAATAAAACCAGAAAAGACCAGCAAACACTGTACGATTCCGTGTATCTAGCTTACGTAACCCTACTATTTACATAGCGTATCTACGTAACCCAAGAGTGACCGCATACCTGGCACAAGAAAGTTGTATGAAACATTTGCGTTGTGTAAATAGAGAAGTACAGCCTCAAAAAGCTCATAGAGCCGTGAAGTAGCGGCCTCAGTATAGCAGTATACAAAAAGGCCCCGAATGCATTTTTAAACCGAGATACAATTCGAACTCTATTTGAATTTCAAAACAAAAATTATGAAAATTGGATGAAATTCACTCGAGTTTTCCGCAAAAAAATAACCGAAAGGCGGCCTCAGTCTAGGACCCAAACTAATTTTCGAATTACATTTGCTTCTCACGAAAATCGAGTGAAGTTTTCTCGATTTAAAAGCAGGAAATGCCTCAGTCAGATGAAACCGAAATTACAAAACTCGAGTAAAATAGAATCAAATTCAGTTGCTATTTTGGGCTTTATTGCTCATATCTTCGCTGAGAAAAATACCTTCGAGAATAACCCGAAAAGTAACATGTTCTTTTTTGTGAATGGGTTTGTTTGGGCTAAGAGTTAGGGCCGACTGAGTTTTTATCCGGCCCCGCGCAGCTCCAACACCCCTAATTTTTCTCTAGTATCGAGGGATTCTTTTGAAAAACGACCTATGGGAAGTGAAATCCTTTTCTAAAAGAAAAGATGTTCATGTGCCTTGATAGCTTTTGACCCCTAGACGCTGAAACCATTTTCTTTAAAATTCCTCGACGCTTGTGTGGCTCGTGGGAAGGGATCGAATGCCAAAAACATGCGTTTTTCTTTTGGAAATTTCTCTGCGAGCGTGACGGCTACAGGGTCGTGAGGGGCGTCAGTAGAAAGGCAA
>JANTFA010164060.1:0-10122 GCA_026413405.1 Phytosciara flavipes
GTATACTCAGAATATACGCGATATGAGCGATATACTCAGCATATTAAAATGACGGTAATACCCCTAAGGAAAAATGCAAGTTTTTTTGATCAACTCTTGTTTTGACATTTTATACGTCATTTTGACAGAAGGAAAAGAACGACTTTTGATCCCAACTTTCTCATTCTACGGTATGCCTCTAAAATCTTTAGTTACTCTTATTAGTCTGAATTTTCAGTACTTCGAAATAGCAATATAAAAACTTTTAATATTTTAGAGGCATACCATAAAACAATTTTTTGCTCAGGATAAGTATATCCATCGATAAAGAATCGAAATACGTTGGAATACAACAGTTTGCTTTTCAAAAACTTCAAAAATGTATGAGAAAAACTCATTTATTCAAATATTTATAAAATTTCCCTTAAAGTTTATGTCTGAGCAAAAACGTTTTGTTTCGACTCCAAGAACAATTTCCCGTCGAAACATCTCTGAGAATCTGTCAGTTGTCAGTGAAGAAATAGGAAAATATCGAAGTATTGTCGTGCGTAAATAAAGAGTTCTCGAAGTCGGTAGTGCGTGAATAAAGAATTATCGAAATTTCCCGTGTTTAAATTGACGTATTGTAAATTACGTGTTTAAATATACATCTTTCAGTTCTGTACCAGTACCAGATTTTGTTCTGTTTTTTTCATCAAAGTAGATAAACTATTTTATGAACAATTGAACGAGACTAGAGCTGAGCTCACCATAAAATTGAACGAGATCAACAAACAAAAGCCATACCGAATAAGGTTTCACTTGTCGAAGAAGAAATCGAGATGCACAATTCCCAAATTACTGAGCTACGTAGAGAAATCAATGTGAACGACATAGAGCCAAAAATCAATTCTATTACAAACGAGTACGGTTCAGACAGCCGAAACATTATAAACATACATCTGTCATCGATACAAAGGACAAAAAGTAAATGAAAACGAGCACGTTGATTCGGCTTTATATAGCCAAAAATATGCTAAATATTGTAGTACTAGATTTGGAATTGATATTTTGATTTGATTAAAAGCAGTAATAGATCAGATGAAAATTCTTTCGATATGCTTGCTCAAAGCATCTAAAATTACCAAGCAATACAGCAGATTTTTTTAATGGTCAGTCGGTCGGTAATGAAAGAGGTTTTCTAACTTGGAACGCGTGACGACTGACAAACCGTTTGACGTTTTGAGATCGGAACACTTTAGAACTGAATCTGAAACACTACTGTCTGTGTTACCATAACATGGTATTTTAATGAAATAGCCACTCATAACTTATGATCTGAATGATCCGAAAACCACACAGTCCGCACTAGATAAATAGTCACGGTCATTGCGAGACCCAACAATCATTTTTCGTAGAGAAGCGGGCGACATCATTGCATTGCTAAATGAAGAAAAACATCCGGTCTTCCAACGATCAGAAACGGACGGTTTAGATTTGTTCGTGACCGTGCCGTTATTGGAATCGATGTGTGGCAATAAGAAAATCGTGAAAGCACTAGACAATCGAAATCTACTTCTCAGTCATTCGCGTTGCGAAGTAATCAGAAGCGGTTCCAAGCGGTGCGCTATGGGCATGCCATCTAAAAAATAACCGATTCCCATCCGTCTTTATATAAAATCGACGGTTCATTGTGATATGCTTTAAAATGCCAAGTGAAGCCTGGTGCCAAGAATCCGATATAAGAATCTGAGTGATTCATAGCTGAAGGAGCAAACTGATGTTAAGTTGACAACTATTTCTAGCTAGTATATGTACATCTGTCATCACGCTTGAATAATCAGATTTTTTGAGCTCAGAGTATTGCTTTTACTCTGGTGTCGGAATCTTAAGATCCAGGAGTTACATGCTAGTAGACAAAACATCAAGCTATTACTCTTACTACTAATTCTAACTTGCCTTTTTGATTGTTTTGAAAGGAATTGTAACCAAAGTAGGAAAACGTTACCTTAGAAGTTGTTAAACGCTGGGTTCCTTTTCAAGTAAACAGAAATTGAATGTCCATCAGGCCGGGCAGCGGATATTCTTTATTCTCAAAGTTGTTTTCTGAAATTCTTGTAGAAACGTTTGCAGAATATTTGAAATAAAAACTTATTGGACCGTGGTCCAATTGGTCTCTATGAAGATGTGACGTTGGAACTGGACTCTACCGCATGTGTACTAGTGTTGGTCTTATTCGTGTCATTCGTCCTGGCGACCTTTCCAATGGAAAGTTTAAACATCATTACTCTCAAATCAAATTGAAAAACTTTAATTTAATTTTTTTTTAAATATTTATTTTTCGCTTCTGTCACTCACTGGTTTTTTATGCATACCACAAAAAAACCTAAGCTTACAAACTAGAAAGGATTTTCCTCCATTTTATTTTTTTTTCAAATTGATTTTCTACATTTTTCTCTTCTACCTTACCACAGCATTCTCCAATGCCAAATTTATCATTAATTATAGCCAATTTAACATTTATAAATGTACAACATGTCCGATAATATCATCGCATTTAACTACAGTATTTCTATATTGTCACATAGCTTCTTTCTTACTTTTCAAATGAAAAATTTTCTTTTAATTTTTCCGTTTCCACATTTTTTGTGCTTTCTACTTTTACTTAAAGCTAAAAGTGAAAGAAAATCAAAATGAGAAAAGCGGGCAGTGTGCGTGATGAATGTACGTGTTAATTTAAAAACAAAATGAAAAATTAATTTCGTTCAGTTAAAAAGGTATGCAACTCATCCAAGGCAAAATTGGAATTTTTTATTAATTAAAAAATGCCGGTCGCATTCGATCTTTCGGAGAAATTCAAATCAAATTTAATTTCATCGCAAATTGACATCAATCTGTTCATTTGTGGTGATGAGTCAGACACCTTAATAACAACAAAAAAGTAGTTCAACCTTTCAAACAGACGGCAAGTATATCATCAGTGGGATGGTGTTCTTCAATCTATTACAATGATTTGCTTTTGAAGTATTCTTTACAGAAACTGGTGGAATTGTTGGCCAGCTATAGAGCAAAAAATGGAACCCTTGAACTGGATTCTATTCAACAAAAATTGAATTCTTGGAATTGTTGAGAGAAACATTTTGACTAATGGTTATCCCTCGCCTCGGTTGGATAACGTCTTGAACCGAAGCCTTTTTCTTCCTCACTTCGATCACATACGAACATACGATTGACACAAAGGAGATGTACGTAAAATTACAGATGTCATCCGCAGCAACCATACATTGCAATCGAAGAATGGCAGCAGGAAAAGAGCTTCTTGTCAACCAGTTACCAGGTGTGGATTCTGAAGTATGAGTCGTTGGACATAAAGTATGTTAACGTTATAGAACAAGATAATAGGACGCTATGAGCATCATTAATTGAACACAAATCAAAGCATCATAATAGACGTGTCTGCTCATATACTCATTGAACAAACGTCTTGCTTATGCACTCGAATGCTAGCAAAAATTATGCAACCGGGCTTTTCGCCTAGTGTTCATGCATAGATGAGAAGAACGTTGATTTAATGTGTAAGTAGGAGACAAGTGCAATGATCTACTACTACTATCTAGCCGTTTGCATGAGGTCTTACGAAAATAAGGTCGATAGGAGAAAAGTAGAGGAGAAATTAATTGAATTTCTATGGAAGCATTGTTTTTAGAACAAGAAGAAGAAGGCGCAAAGAAGAATAGAAAGAAAAGGAAGAGTTAGCGTCGCAGATTGGAATCATAGGAAAGTTTTAAGAATTGGAAATTTTGAGAGAAAAATATTTACAAAATTTGGCACAACATGTAAAGAAGAGGAAAAGGTAAAGCAATAAATGGAAAAGAAGAGTGTCAAAAAAATCAAAATTTCAATCTTGACTTCATACACGTGTCTGATGATTCTCAGTATAGCATGGACGATGATGATGATGATGAAAGAAAAACATTTTAACCTAAAATTTTACAAATTATTTCCGCTCCTTCTCCCATCTTTCATCATAAATATATTACTAATTTCAAATGGACAGTACAAAAACAATTTTGCCGCCTTTTTTTTCGAACGAGTCCGCAAAGAAATTTTTCTTTGTTTTTTATTAATTTGAAAATTTCGCATTCGATAGGACAAATAAATATCACAAATAATACTATAAGAAGCGACGATGCTACAAATATGAAATGAAAACAAAAATTAAACGAAACAAAAAACCAAAATCAAAAAAGAAAAGAAAAATTATTTTTGAATGAAATTGAATTTTTAACTTAACTTTTAAAAGAAAAGGATTTTTAACCATAAATAATAAATTTTAAAATAAATAATTTAAACTCTCTCTGTCATCGTATATATCGAACAAATTTTTTTTTCCTTCTTTCATTATCGTGAGTGCGCAGCTGCAATCTGCACTAAAATTATCTTTTCTAATCGAATCTAAAATGTTTTATTTTTTACTCTTCAGCAATTTCATTGTCTACTCTGGACGATCGAATGCCAGTTTTGCCAGTCCAGGGATAGATTTCCGGGCATGGTTGACACGTTCGCATATATCGTACACCAGATTTATGCCACAAATTACACACTTTCGGATTGTTGCAACGTTTTGGTCGATCCTGATTCGATGTAGGAAGAAGAAATAAATTTGTGTTAAGAATCTTGATTTAATTTGCAACATTAGGAAAGGAATGAGGGAGCGAGCGGAACGAAAGACAACAACCTATTTTATGTACTGTCATGTACTTCAGAGTTTAATCGATGCTACACGTATCCGTGCGTAAATTGACAGATCCGTGCTTCGCTCGGCAAGTCACATCTAGTGCGCAAAATTAAAAGTCGAAATTTAAGAATCTAGGTATTCATTTCCTAAACAAAAACTGTGAATTTTCACTTTGTATCTTATGAAAGTTTCGGCAGTCATTTTCGTGTGAATATAGGACAAATTTTCATTGATTTTGTGTGTGCTGGACATTAAATGTTCTATTGAGTCGACATTGATGTCCTGTGGAGTAGCCGATGGATTAACTAAAGATGGACAACTAGGGCAACCATCGAGTTCTGATGTCGAAACACTTCTCTTTGCGATTGATATCAAATTTCACTGTTACGTGATAATAGTTTGGGCAGGAGAAAAGCTTTTCGAGCTCTATTCGTTTGATTAACTTAGGTTGAGTGTAGTTGACATTCCAGGTGAAACTGGATGAAAATAGGATGAAAGCCAGCGGCGCCTTCGAGACCCTCATATTTTCCTTAAGAAAACTCCGGTTCCATGAAACATGTTGGTTTTCACTTTGCACCGCATGTAGAGACAAGTTCCTATTGTGAAACTGCCTGCTTGCATCCTGTCATGTACATCGCACTCTACGAACACAAACACAACACTCAAAGGTAACATCGTCCTGTTTGTGCATTGAGAATCCATTGAAAGTACAGCTCAAAACATGTTAGGCTTTCCACAAAAGCTGACCTGAACCTATACTGAGCTGAAATGAAAGCAACCTGATTTGGTCTGACCTTACTCGAGTCAAATTTGTACTTTTTCCCGAGCAAAATTTACGAAAATTTCATAAGTTACGTAACACGACAAGCTGCTTCTGGTTGACAAGTATTTCAGAGCAGGTTTAGGTTTGAAGTGACCTGCTCCGAGTCTCAATTCAACACGTTGTTTTCGGTCCTAAACAGGCCCGTAGCCAGGATGAATTGACAGGGGGGGCAGTGCCCCAAGGCAATTTTTCTATGTGCTAGTAATTTTTAAAAGTAGTGAAATTTCGCCGAAGGCAAAAATTTTTTTTGGCGGTTTTATGAAATGTGCCAAGCCGAATAATCTCTAACCCAGTCTGTAGACTCTCGCTTTCTGGTTCGCACAAAATAAAAATTATTTTTGTAAATATACCTATTTATTAAGCAGCGCAACTTTCCACTGAAACACTAAAAATGAAAACATAATTGCGTCGCAGGCGAAAATTTTACAGAACATTTTGGCATTTTAGTACGGCTATGCACTCAGTTACAATTCATACTAATTGGAGGGCACTTCAAAGTTATAAGAGCTTTATGACAATTACTGTCCTGTGCCCTTTGTTACGAATCTGTTTATTCTCGGATAGTGACACCTACGTTATAAGTAATAATATCTCAAGAAATCATCAATTGAAACGGAAACCGAAGATTTCATCTTAAGAAAGAAATTCCTTGTCTCATCCTGGATTTATGACTGAGTCGTAGGTATTTTTTACTTAGGCTGCAAGGTTTTTCCCGATAATCAACATTTGAAAATATTGAAAAAGGTTTGATTAGCATTACCCAAAAAATATCCCGCACTATTTCTGCCGCGGCGTCGCCGTACTAGAATTTGCCGGAGGCGAAATTTTTAAGTCGAGAATTTATCAAGCTTTATCACTTATTTATCAGAATAAGTTCCTCGGTTGGAATTTAAATGAAAGAAAGGGATACAGAATCTGATGTTAGTGGCGTGCGCAACATTCCATGAAAAATGTCTACCAGTTAAAAATATCAAAGCTGTGTGCTGTGTAATTTTTGTTCCGTTCATAAACCTAAATTGGATCCACGTAAGGAGTTTTATAAAAACAGAACTGACAACATAACATTGAGTCTAAAATTGGTACATGTTAGTAATATTTTTGTATTTCTCATTCTTGCAAGAGAAATTATTAGCTAATTGAACGTGTGCGAGCGGAGCGAGCAAAGAATTTTTTAATTAAAATTTGAAAGTCGAAAGTTTTTGAGCGTTCTTAGTGTACTCACTCAATAGTGAATTTATATTTTCTTCAAAATCCCAGGAGGGGCAAGAGAATTGCCAGGGGGGGCATTGCCCCCCTGTGCCCCCCCTTGGCTACGGGCCTGCTTCTGGCTGATGATTAATCATTAAAATGTAATATTCGAATCATATAATAGAAGCATGATTTATTGCAAAACTTATAAATCACGGGAAAAAATGTATATTTTCCGAATATTGTTTTTATGCGATAATCCGTGTCCGAGCTGAGTTATGCCAGCAACATGTAACGTATAGATAGTGTCGTATTATAATGCAGAAAAAGATAGTTTCCAAAACAAAAAAAAGCTTCAAGACTTTTTCCCAACCAATTTATCCAGAATATTTATTTCGTTATTATGGCATCCCAGAATGTTATTTTTAAACCTTTTTATATGGAAATTTTTTTCGGTGATTTTATTCATGTTACTTAATCTCTACCCGAATAAACTGTAAAAGAATTTCGTTTTTTAAGTTTTTTGAATTTCGTTTTTAGATTATTTTCAGACCCGTACGAAGTGCGAGAGGCTTATGCTTTTACTCTTATACGTTTGTAACACATCGAATGAGAATCCCTGAGTTATATTAGGACAAACCTTCTGTGGTCACCCGTAGATGAAAAATTAGCAAAAAAGGTCTACCCGTCTGTTTCTCCGTGAAGAGGATAACTTGAGAAAGCGAAACCAATCTTGATGGGACTTTTTTTTACTCGATTTGTATTCACAAACGCCAGTTTAAATTCGAATGAGCAAAATCGGTCGAATCGACCCAGAGGTCAGGTCGAGTTTGTGCTGCTTTCACGGTCTCGTTGATGATTCTCGCATATATTACTGGCAGTAATGCTCGAACCCCAGGCTCGGAAGTTAAAGCCTACAGAGTACAGAGTGAGTCTTAGTCAAGCTATTGGTTGCGTTTAACCAAAAAATTCCGATTTTTAAGTGTTTTACTTGATGAGAGATGGCGCTGATGCTAAACTTTATGACTTCAAACTTCACGACATTTTGCGAAGTTCTTCGCCCACTCTCGTGAAGTACGTCCGTTTTGCGGTGGAATGTGGAACTATCCCGTAACAAATACTCGGCCGTACTCGAATACCTTGGAAAATTGTAAGCATTTCGGATTTTAATGTTTTTTGGCTATATCTCGAGTAAAGTTCAGCTGATTTTGCTGGATCAATTTCCAATATACATCCCCAAATGCTATACCCGTACCGTCTGGAAGCGCGATTTCCGATTGACCTTAAACCTTAAAGCCCTCTGTATTTCGTATGTGGTTGAAAATGCAGCCACAATTCTCGATACCAGCTCGTTTGGTACTTAAGACAAGCGTCACAATATCCTTCCACTAAAATGCTTATAAAATTGACGAATCACGACTTTCTATTGGACTGTTATTCGCAATAGAACTTGAATTCTGAAAGATGATGTCAAATGAACGTATTGCCCGACAATGTTCTCTGATGACACTAAATTAGGTATAGTCTCTTTTCGAGAAAACCTTTGATTAAAGCCTAAGATGATGTTCCATTAATATCCGCCTTACACAGTTCAATTGTTTTGTGCTTAGAATACTCTGGAGTCCACATTTTATCCAAATATATTTTATGGCTAACAATTCATCCCGAAATTACACACAATTCTCGTCTTTCAAAGTAAACATTTTTCTTCTTATGACGAAAAAGAAATTGTGAGGGCGAAGAGAAAAAGATTGCGCACAACCAGACCGTTGAGAAGATGGAATTATTTTTCGAATTATTATTACGTTAAATGAATCATCTGAATTAAGATTTTTCTCATTGTGTTTGCCATTCAAGCGAATAATTTCCAATTTGAGAAGCGGTTCATAAAAAACCAACGGAAAATCTTAAGCACGCATTACGTTTTTCTTCAAACGAATGCGTAAGAAAATCGTTTATATGATTTGGATTAGTAATATACAGAGCGGTGATGTCATTGCTTTCTATTTGAAGCGTATCTTATTGATTGTTCAAAAGAAAGGTTTCCATAATCTACACATTGTATTTCAAGTATTTCCGCATGCACGATCACAAAATAGAAAATTTTAATTAGAACACCGTGAAAAAAATGATTACATCGGACAAGTATACGAAAGTGATACTTGAGAATGGTATTTCGAAAGAATTTTCCGCGTGATATGTAATGTATTGATTCACAATACACGAAGTGGGTATCATTTCTACGTGCTGCGTATCACAATACAATATTCGTTAGATTGAAAGGATAATCGGAAATATCATTCACAGGTCAATTCGTTACGCAACCATTTCTGTCGGTGTAGATCCAAATCCGTAAATGATACTATAAAGCCTTGTATATTCTTCTGAAAGTCTACAGATTAGAGTAATCCCCTTTTTGAGACCCGTACTAAGTACGAGGGTCTCAGGAGCCATTTATAAAGTACTTCACCCCTCACCCCGCGTGTAGACGATTTTCTTGTCAGTGCGAGAGTTCGATTGCCAACTGTGGCAGAATAGAAACTTGATTGTCAGACGTGTATACAAAACACAGCTGATTAAATTGGTTCTAGTCTGTGGTAGTTGGTGGGAAAAGATTTCACACGACTTGCTGGCAAAGGTATTGTTGGGAGACGCTGGCATTCTACTCCTACTAGTTTCGCTCCAATGTACACAGATGGCACTCAACATCGATGTAACTTAGGTTTGTCGCGGAGCTTACCACTATCAGAGTAAGACTTTCGGTATTGGAAGGATCTCAAAAATGATCTAGCCTCTGACCCATCAACGGTTGTTGTAATGCAGAAATCCAGCGCTAACATATCACGCACACAACTGCACAAAACTTTATCAAACTCCTCGATTCGACGAACGTTTCATACAAACAGAATAAGGGGGCTAGGAGGTTGAAGAAAACGCGACGGGCCTAACCAATTGAGGTCAGTTTTGCGTGACGAAGGGCGATAGGTGATCGAAAAGTCTATAAAGTAGCATGACGTCATTTACGAACGGCCTTTTAGTTAGAATGTAGCGTCTACTTTAAGACGACGGCGTCGTTGGATCTCTTGACTTGATTGGACGAAATGTTGACATCGTTAAAGAAAATTACACGAAGATTGAAGAAATGACTTAGATTTGGGTCTCAAAGTCAGTGAGAAGAAGACCAAGTACATGACGACTTGATTATCTGATGGCAGACCAACGAACCATACGTTGGAAGTGAATGGGAAACACTTCGAGACTGTCGCCAGCTTTATTTACCTTGGGTCGCAGGTCAACGTTGTGAATAACGTCGAAGAGGAGATACGTAGACGGGTAACGCTTGGGAACAGGAGCTACTACAGTTTGCAAAAGCTCTTACGGTCAAAGACACTCAACCGCAACCTCAAGTGTGAAC
>JANTFA010164071.1:0-10122 GCA_026413405.1 Phytosciara flavipes
TGTCAGTTTTGGGGAGTGGTGACGCTCTTCTTTGGACTTAAATTTTCTTCCTTTAGCCGACATGTAATCATACATTCCAGATCGGTTCGAGCCCGTTTTGAATATTTGGCCCATCGAATTTTGGATCAAAATCTGAGCAATCTGTTGCTAAATGACAAAACTCTAAGCCCTAGACAACAGAGATGTAACCGAATGTATCAGACAGGAAAAGTTTTGATGATTTTTAATGTGCTCATAAAATTTAATTGACCTGCTAATGTACCAAAGTCACAGTGGAGGTCACTTTAAATCGCTGGTGAATGTTAAGCGCATCATCTTCTTAAGTGCATCAATTCTAAATACAAAGAAAACACAGGCAGTGAACTATTAGTTGGTGGGTATATTGGTCTGATGACATCAGACAGATGTGCAATCTTTTCCCGTTGAAAGTAGTTATCAATGAAAATCCGACAGCCAATAACTGAAGGACCCTGTACCCAACCCATGCCTACATTGTAGTGTCTTTAAATCTACATAGAATAAAAGTTTCGTATCTAAACGACCCTCGAGGCATTTCATTTTTCGCGCAATCTGATATTACATTATATTGGTTTTAAAAGTGAATAACTCACGGAGGTGATTTGCTTTGGCATGGTAGGTATATAAAGTGTGCATTTAAAAGATTGTAATACGCGAAGAGACAGCGAGAAAGAGAATACAGAAAAGAAGAAAGATAAAAACTCGATCAAATGTCGTTCATATGCCTACCTATACTACACGTATTCTATACGCTAACGTGAATATGACTCAATGTGTTTATCATGCGGTGTGTGTAAAATATGCATCCATGGAGAAACAATATACGCAAAAAGGTATACACACTCTGACCATAGTCCACTCTATGAAAATGCATCGAAAAGTGAAAGGATTGCATGTAGTTAAATGTATACCAGAGAATTACAACGGTGCATGGTTAAGTGTTTTTGGCTTTATACCTTTCTAGACTCGTACGACGTACGAGGGTTTTATGCTTACCCTCTTACTTTTGTAACACATCGAATTCGAATCCAATGACATGAGTAAAGGCAAATTTTCTGTGGTCAACCCCAGATGCCAACTCAGCAATAAATAGAATCCGGGTGTCTGTCATCACGAAATCAATCTTGACTTTTTTCCTCGATTTGTATTCACAAATACTAGTTTGTGTTCAAAAATGAGCGAAATCAGTCGAGATATGGTTGAATGAGTGCTCGAGGTCTAGTTGAGGTTACTAGCTTTGAGTTGTGAGTACTAGTGTTTTGCTTCTAGCTAAACACCGTGAAAGAAAGGAATCCCATGCAAGTTTTCATACAAAATAGGCGTTTTCAGCGCATCCAACCTGAGTTGCTTCTTGGAGCCAAATGTTGTACTGTTTTGAAGCATGTCATATATGAAAGATATACACCAAGAATCGAGGACCTACCACGATCTATATGTCCATGTAAAATGGAAATTTTATCCAAAATTTCCATCTGATAGAAGGGCTTCAGTGACTTGACAAAAAGATATTTTATTGTTTTCATGTGGCAGTACCTCCTAAGAGCGTCCAAAGTCACCAGATATCGCAGTGTCAAGCTATGAGAAACACTAGTACTTCCAAAATTCACAACTTATAGAGTGAGTCTAAGTCTATCTACTCGGCGGTACTGTGATGTGGAGAGATTTCGGCCGGTATCTAGAACAAGTTTCACTTGATTTTAGTGGATTTGTTTCAAGAATTCAATTTTTAAATGAGACTTCACACGAGACTATCGAAATTGCTGATGTAAGCAATTTTAACAAGGGTTCGTACACAAATGACGTCACGTTTTTTCAGTGCTGACAGCAGATTAGTATCACTCATAACTCGGCGATTGAGCAATTTTTCAAGTCAGTCGTATGTCCTACTCTCCATTGAGGGAGTGTATTTGAGAGGTTAGGACACACAATTGGGTGGAACAAGTTAATAAGTTTCGAGTTATAAGTGATTTCAATGTGCTGACAGCACTAAAAGGTGTTCGACCTCTCAATGGGATGATTTAAAGATGTTGCATAGTGGTTTTAAGATCTATGCCTTCTATGGACACCTTGCTTTATGTCTTACACTACTCGTACGGGTCCTCATTGTGTTTGAATGTACTAACAGTTGAGTGTACTGACGCATTAATGCATGTAAGATGATTCTCTTACATTTTGAGAGCATGCGGTGTTATGGTATGCTGTTATACCTCAGCATCTAGCCTACATTTGATCGAGAAATTGATCATGTGACTCTGGTGCGAGCATAAGTGAACTCTCAGATATTACATATTGGTTCTAGATGGATACGAAATCATTGCGTTGGTACATAATCGATGCGTTTGTTAATTAATTTGAAAAAAAAAAACAATTTCAGTTCACTGCGCAGATTTTAAAGAATGTTTAAACATAAATTGCACCATACAACGCACGCATTAGCACACACACACGAAACGACCTTGTACGGGCCTGGGTTTATGGGTAAGCTTTACATTCGAGTGTAATCGGTGTGTGCGTTTTACTTCGTCTTTTTTGTTTTTACTTTGAATATTTTTAAAAAAATCTTAAACGAGATGTAAAACGATATTTTTATACTTAACGTACATTCAGGTGACATTACGTTTATTAGTTTTCTCATTTAAAATGAAACACCGTTTTCCGTTGTGCAACAATTCGCATTAGATCTCGTTTTTACTTACGAAACTGACAGAGAACGAAGCCGGGATCAATAACTCCATACGTTAAATACCTCAAACTTTACACGATGAGCCAGCGATTTTGATGTTTGATTATTCTAATCGTGCAATCACGAAATTGTTTCTGTTTGGTGGAATTTCAAGGTAGTCGTCGGATCAAAAGCTCCGTGAAAGTGATCACCTTTACACAAAAAAACAGTTTTAATACTTTTGACAGGCGGCGCCGGTGATTTTAGCAATTGGACCTTGTTGCAATATCGATCGAATACAATTACATTTTCAACTCACTCTTTTTTAAATTGATCGCAATAAAAATTTGCAAATATTCGAAATAATGCGGTAATTTCAATCCAATTCTCTTTTTTGATTTAATTTTGTAATTTCCTCCTGCAGTTTTATAATCATCAAAAACTGTTAAGTAGTGAAATTGCGTGAGTCCACCTACCACGTTTTGAGTTGGTCACATTTCTCTTCTTTCAATCATTTGATATAGATTTAAAGCTCACGGGTGCTAGAGCTGAGATTAGTGTAATGATTCTAGTTTTTGCTAGTTGAAGATCAATATTGTTCTACAAGTTTTGCTTTGTCGTTAAGCTCTGGTTATGTAGGTCTCAGCTGTTAGTACGCTCAAAGTGGAGCCAATTGATTTTTTTTTTGAGAAAGTTGGCTGTACCCTATCGGAAATTGTATTTCTAGCTTGATATTCTAGGCTAAGTCATCTACATTTTTGGTGTATTATTTCCTTGATTGAATTCTTTGACGCTTTCTTCGTTATGCCGTTAGAAGTAACACTTTTAGCCACTAAGCTCTTTGAAAACATATCGTTTCTCGAACACATTTTAGAGTCGATGACAAGTAGACGCAAGAACAGCTACATTGGATGCTGCAAAAGTAATTCATTACATGAGGGAACCATTTTGTGATAAGAGCAAGCTCATAAGTGCGATAGTTAAACAAAGAGACAAGCAACCTCAAGAGGCTACTTGTACCAGTGAGATGTAGGACTGGTATGGCCAATTAGTCGATTTATCTTGAACATGCTCACAATTTATGCCAAAATAATTTTGAAATGAGTGTGCGTTTTCAAAACTTCTATGTCCTCCGGACATAGGCTTCGGCCATACCTGTTCTACACTTTCATTATGTTTTTGAGCACCAAGCTTCAGAAACTGTCTTTTCGACAATTAGAGCTGTTGCATATCTGAGCCAAAGGTGAAGCTGTGAGTTTTATTTTGTATTATAAATGTTTTCAAACTATTGAAGTAGCATCCAATGTAGTCTGGTCTACTCCACGCGAAATTTGAATTCTCATAAAAATTAATGGAAAATGAACCGCAAATAATCCACATGTAACCGGATCATTTTTGCGGCACATTGCTATGTAATGTTCAACTTTCGCATGGGACAGTCAGTAAAGTATTTTCACAAATTGTCCTGCTTACAGAGTTTAATTCTTACTTTAGAATGTTTAATTCTTACCTCTTGTCTCAGCTCTAAATTAGTATATTACCACATCAGCGAGGTAATTTGCGTATTTCTCGTATCCGTGTGCAGTATGCTATTCTACGAGCGAGGTAAAGGGCTTTCCCTAGGTACGAATAAGTTACATTATTCTAAGAGTAGTTAGAGATATAGTAAACGAAAATATGTAAATATTGTGATGCCTACATGATCTACGTACTACGTCATATGAGATTGTATTAGTGAACTAGGCAAACGAGCAGAGCATTGCGATATCAATCTGCTACTCTCCCATCACATTATGTCGTACGAAATGCCAATATATATCTCAAATTACTCTTAGACGTCCCTACGAGGGGTTACTGACTGAAGGAAATGGTGTCAAACTTCAGTAGGAAATGGCAAGGAATTGTCATATAAAAAGTGAATTGGTAAGGGTAAATGTTCCAAAAATAGGCAAAGGGTATCACAAAATTTTGCTCAGTGAGTAACCTCTCGCGTCCCTAGTAAACTGAATGACCATTACATGCTTTTGAGCTATACGTCCAATAGCTTTTGAATCCCAATGGCCGAAAGTGGTGAAAAATAAATTGAATTAAGGCTCAGAAGCATGTAAAGCTCTCTCTACATTACCCGAGATGAAAAGTTGAAACTTGACTTTTCAACTTTTGATCCATAATTGTGCCACTGACTGGGTATATCGTCAGAATGCATCCTACTGAATCTTTGCTCAGTTTCTTAGAATATGTATTTCACGTGGGGATTCCAATGAAATTGCTGCGATGCTGAGTGGCACATATATGATTCACAACAGCCATAGATTGTTCGAATCTAATTGTTTTGAGATGTTGAATTTAATTCATTTGATTTAGCTCACCCAAAAATGAAACATTTTAATCTCCTATTAAAAGTCATAGCCGAGTAGGTGTTACAGCTAAAATGTTACGTGAATCAATAAGGCTATTAGTTGATCCTAATCCATGGTGTAAAATTTCTTGTTTCTAGTTTTATCGTGAATGCAAGGCGTGGCGGACAAATATAAATCTGCGAACTGAACATTATATGCATCGAAGAAGTGTATTTAAAACATTTCAGCAAAATTATAAGTTCGATTCGAAAAACAAAATCCCATTTATAATTGAGATAAATTTTAAAACTCACAATAAAATATAAAAACAAAACGAAGTTGTTATGTAAAGAGCAGCGCGACACACACAACATATAATAAAATACTCACACTCCATACTGTAGTCTGATGTCTGGTGGTATGACCGTAATGTAATACCACGCTAAAAGCGATTGAATAAATGAAATTAATTTGAAATCGGCCGCACCATCAGAATATTCTATGCTTATTTATGGATACATTTCCACGAAACCGGTCACACACATTTTCTTCTTTTATGCATTTTATATAAAAAAAAACAAAAATGTTTTACATCACCTCTGGTGTGCCATTAAGTGTTCGTAATGCCACTTTTGCTTGCACTTTTTAATTTCAAATTCGTTCATGTTGCAATTGAAAGCGAAATTTAGTATAGTTTACCGATGTGGAAGACGGTATTTATAATCATCAGGACTCGGAACAGATCCTAAATTCCGTTCAGGTCATTCTCATGCACTTGCAATTTTCATTCACAACCTGACCTGGGGGAGACTTTCAATCATTAACAATTCGAAAATATTGTAGAGGTAACTGCTAGTCATCTCCTCCTCAGACGCCCGATTATCAGTTTGAGTTTGAGTCTAAAGTCGATAAAAAAATTCTTCATTTGTGTGTAGTCCCTTCCACTGCCCTCTTGTGATTGCTAACGATTTCATACTAAAGATCGATGTCTTACTCCCTTACTTTGAGTGGTTTTTCTTTGGATATCTCGATCAATCATTAGCATTCCATTGAACTCATGACTATTCAGGTCCGTCTTCGCACGCGAGAACGACACGTATCAAATCACTCGTTGCAGTCAACCTTCCAACAGAAACAGCGTTTCGCTCAATGTAGATGCAGAATCTTGCACTTCATCGGTTCTGTCGTACACTTTGAATCTAACTGAGCATTTCGTTTATTTTTGTCATCCCTTCCGCTAACTGGTAGCATAAGCAGTTTCTGAAAGGTTACCAGTGTTTATAAAAGTTGGAAGAAGGGTCAAACAATGACTTTAAGGGCCATCCATAAATAACGTCCACTTTGAAGGGAGGAGGAGGGCCTGACAATGTGTGACACACTTGTTAAATGTATAGTAAGAACGTGGACGATAGAGGGTGGAGTCTAAAAATCTGAAAAAACAATCGTTGTCATTTATGGGTACAGGACGCTTTTCAGCTTGAAACATAAAGCACCATTCACATATTGCGGTCGCTTTACGAATTTCAGGCCCTCTCCCCTTCATCTTGCTTTAGGATTCATAAATGCCACCTGCATTCTTTCTACCTATCGTTGGACTATCACTCAATACTGTAAATGGACTGTAAATGGTCCCCACACAGCCTTGAATTCATCGACCTCAACACGTCACTAAATCGTAATCTATGCGTGGGTTTGATGACCAAAAACCATCTATTTCAATCGAACAACTCTTCCCAATTGACAGCCACGACGAAGAAGAAGAAGAAATAAAAAGCAGTTCCGATCAAAACGCTCCGACCTTCTCCATACAGCATCCAAAATCAATTACATTTTCGTTGAATTTGTTTTTAGCTCCCGCAGGCGATAACATGTTCACTGAGTGATTGATCATTATCACCGCACACCAGTTAAGTCTAAAATTTATACTTTAAATTAAGACATGTGAGAGAGACAGACATTATATTGTGTTCTTCATGACAATCATTGTACGCCCATTTAAACAATCAAAAGAATTATTAATTTGTAATAATTACTGATTTTGGTGAACACTTTTGGATATTTTATGAATGAATGGGAAAGAGACAAAGAGAATGAAAACAAAAACTCAAATCAAATAGACTTTTAAGCAAAACGTTTGAGATTGAAAATTGCGATCCAAATGCTAGATTAGCAAAAAAACAAGTTCATTTAAACAACATGTTTAGGAGGAGAGGTAGAAAAATACGAAAAAAAATCCTATCAACAAAATGCGATTTTGATTGGTTTTAATTGGTGTGTAATGCGGTTGGTATAACCTTGAAGGCAGTGGGTAACCGGAGTTTGTTTGATTAATAATAATGAAAATATTGAATATAAAAATGGATTGGCAATCAGATCTCTCTAGAGAGTGCAGCCCAATACGGTGCATGCAGCATAGAACACACAGGCCAGTCAGTAATGCCGCACATTAGTGCACATATCAACAATATAAATGCCAATTTTATTGTTTATTAATGCATTCAGTATAGCCAAAGATTTATTGGATTTTTTTCCCTTCCATCTACTGACTGTAAGCCACCGGATTTGGTGCATTACATAAAAGTTTTTTGAAAAATTTAACCTCAACCCACTAAAAATTCTTTTCATTTTTTTGTTGTTGTATTAGATTTGAAAAACTTGCTGTACTTGCCCATGTTTAATTGAAATAATTTATGAAAAATGGAATTTTCTCAACACAGTGACGGAAAGTAGGACTTTCATTTGCCTTTATTGTTTGCAAACAAACGTTGCATATGCAACCCGGTGGTGAATGATTACTTTAGACACACGATGTGCATTGTCACACTCGGCCTACGGCCTCGACAATCTAAACATCTAGTGCCTCAAAAAAGAACATTTATCACTCGGTTGCATAAATTACTATTGAGCTTTGTGCTTGTGTCAGAGTAAACTGTTTCGTTTGCAAGCATCAAAAAAGTATGAGTGATGCTGGTCAGCAATATCAAGGCAGCCTCACAGAATTTGTTTACGAAATTAGATAGAGAATTTCATAAGACTGGTGTCACTATCACCATTCGATTTCGATCTCTTCCAATTTTGTAAACAAACTCTGTGAAGTTGCTAGAACGCTGGCTTGTAAATATCTAAGATTAGCGGATAAATCTTACATTGTGTATGAATAGTCCACGACTATACTCACGATGCTATAGTGAACGGATTAACTTCGTCATCACGATAACTTGAGTAAACAGAATCCGATTTCGATAAAAAAAATTTCCGGAAAGGTAGTCAAAATTGTGAGGTCAAGTTCGAAGATGGACATTTTAGAACATTTAGGGTCTTTAGGCCCTTATGGCGTTCTTGAGCATATCTACGGAAAAATAAACAAAACTGAAGATGCCAAAAAAGGAGCGTCAAACAGAGGACGTTCTTTTGACGTACCATGACATTTTTGTAATCAATAAACAACAAGAGAAAAAAAGGAGCGTCCAACAGAGGACGTACTTTTGAAGTAGTATAGGGGAATTGTAACCATGAGTGACTGTACGTCAAGGGAATAAGTAAACAGTGAAAATTCTCAGTGGATTCATGAAACATTCTGAAGTCTCCACACCAACACCATTCACTGAAGTCACGACAAAAAGTGCGCCTTCATTTACAAATGTAATAGAATAGCCTGATGTCTGCTTCGCAATCACATTTCTTCGCGACTCAGTCCGATGTACCCCAAACAGTGAAGTCATTAATGTCCGATCATGTTAAACCAGCATCGTAAAAATTCAAAAATTCTTTTTTATCGATTTCAACGATCATTTATCACCATTACTGACTAATGAATGATGTAATCATTATTATTGTTCGTGCAATTAAAATTAAATCAGAAGAAAAAAAATGAATTTTTTTTTCTTCGGATGCATACCTTACTACCTTACCTACCGAAAAGCTGTCCATTAGGTATGTAGAGTACAATGCATGTTCATGATCGATCATTAACTTATTATTGCGAACACATACACTGGAAATAATTAATTATGTTCAGTGGGAGCATAAAAAAATAAAAATGTTCGATAAAAGACGTGTGAGTACTTGACTTCTTTTACTCTCGCATTATGGTTGAGCGTTTCTTTTTCGAAGCATTTCTACTAAAGCAGAGTTCAGACGACAAAATTTACGAGTCATCGAAATACAATTTAATGTAGAAAATGGGAATGGAAGCACCCATTCCCAAATTGCTTATGGATATGAGCCACAATTTTCCTTTAATTTTTTAAACAAATCACCCACTATGGAGACTAGAACATTATTGAAGGAGTTGCAAGCAAAGAGAGATATTCAAAATTTCTCCTCTTACCTTTGTTCTTCCTTCGTCAGTATTGATCCTCCTCTCGATCCTCTCAACCCTTTCTTGACTGAGCCAAACTTAACTTGTAAAAATTTCATCTTAGCTGGCCGATTTTGATCAATGCATAGTACGCCGTAAGTGCGCCAAAAGTATTTGAATTTTGAACGGACTTTTTATCAATTTAACGTTATCACCATACGAAAACTGTGCGTTAAAACAAATGCGTTTACGTTTCTTTTCGATGAGGCGCACTTACTGTGTGAATTTGTTATTGAATTTCACTAGATAGTTTGACATAGGCCGATGACGCCATAGTGCAACGTGAATGTTTACGCATAAGCTCAAAACATTTTCAGCTGAAACATAATTCAATTGTAGACCATTTAAGCGGCTGGCATGTAAACGTGCCTTTAATTCAATGTTGTTTATTTATATCAATTCAGTGCGGCAGGTCCATTTAAATAATATGTAGAATGATCCAGTCAATATCGAAAATGTGTAGTCGCGCAAAAAGCCTTACATAACAAACAAATGAAAATTACTTTTTGCAGGTCGTTGGGACAACAAAACAAAACCATAAAGAAACAAAAATTTTAACCGATTTTTCGATTACGCCAGAGATAAACTTTTGTTTCAGTTTTTTTTGTCGTTCTTCTGTTTTGTTCGCTGATTGTTTTAGTTTAGCGAGTGAAGAAAAAAAATCGTCGCTGAAATACACATTTTTGCGTTGAATGGAAATCAATTCTCGCTGAAATACACATTTTTGCGTTTCTCGCTGATAT
>JANTFA010164082.1:0-19908 GCA_026413405.1 Phytosciara flavipes
CGCAATTTTCTGCTGTATTTAAATGTTAAATGAAGAGTGGGATGGCCTAATGGTATTATGGCATCCAAATTGAATAGAGGGTACATTATGTATACATATTCACAACGCTTAGCTCCGCCCACCAAAACGAACGAGAGTGGAAGACCATATTCCATGCGAGGTAGAACAGAAATGAAAAAATGAAATTGTGTAGAAGAGGAAGGGATAAATGTCATTTTTGTATACTGTGGATGTTCATACACTTCGGCATTAACCGTTCATTATTTATATATTTAGTTAGTGTCTGATCGTGTGATTGTAGCAACGTGTGACATTATTTTTTTATACCCCAGTCTCCAGTGAAGAGCAGTAAAAGAAAGTGGTGTGCGCATTTGTATTGAAACAATAAAACGAAAATTTATTTGAAACATTTACACGGTCGTTTAGTATTAATAGAGTAGAGTGTCGATAGTAAAGATTGAACAAAAGGAAGGAATTAAAAATCTCTGTCAACAAGAGGATGCGAATCAGTTGATGAGGCATGTGAATTATAATTTAATATTTTGTGAAAAAACGGGACTGATGAACAACAACCACAGTGTGTCGATGTATTAACCAAAACGTCCAAAAAAAAAGGATTTAATTTATTTAATTTAAAACAATAATTATGGTGTCCTATTTCCCCCCACCAACAATGTATTCGAAAAATCACGGATCGAATATACCATACCCGGCGGCATCATGGTACTCCAATTACCACCCCGGCAATTCGCAATTCATCAGCGAATCCGAAATATCCCATCATCAGGCGGCCATGTATTATTCGCCACATTTGTTCCAGTCGAGTCCGGATTGGGCGCATGAAAATTTCCCCGGACCACAGAATGGTTTACCGCCGCCGCCGGGCAGCGGTGTCGGATTACATCACATCAATCAACATCATGTGCACAACAGTGATCACATTACCGATGGATTACAGAATTTACCTTCGCCGCCAGTAACGGTGTCTGGCAGCGAAGTGTCCAGTCCCGGTATAACAAATGAAAGTGCCTCACCGCAAACGTCGCTACGGCCGACATCGGTCAAAAGCCCATTTGAATGGATGAAAAAACCGTCGTACCAAAATCAACCGAATACAGGTAAATTTGAATGTTTTATTTTCCGTGAATTTTATACATTTTCATGACAATTCATCACATGCTGGTACAAAAGAAGCATGGTGACAGGTTGTTCGGTCGGAGAATGACAATTTGTAAATAGACACTGGCTCTGTGTTGCGGTGTTTATTTTCTTCGCAAATTTTATCAACTCTCTTTATCACCAGTTACATAAATAATAATTTTCTATCGTTGCACGGTTACACCCATCCCAGGTATACACCGAAGACCTTTTGCGAAGCGAATCCTTGAATTTTTTTTGTATGACAAGGAAATCCTGTCACCACAGACATCACTTTCAGATTTATTGTTGTGGTGTTTTGAAGAACTTTTAGTTGAACTTTCTGAGGGCTAGTGAATCGACATTTAATATGATGAAACTAAGATCGCGTTGCTCATTTTTGTCGATAAACTTTTTTTTGGTAACAAAAGCATCTCAAAGTAGAACCATCTAAACAGTGGCGATAAGCCGGTGATCCACACTGAACTTCTTATTGACCGTTAAAGGCTTAAGGATCTTATGACAAATTAAAATTCAAAGCAGCCAGTAGAATAATGATCTTCGCCGAAACCTTTCGTGCGATTGTTTAGGGCAGACTTCGTTTGTTCAAGCCCATAAAATAGTAAAATTATTGAAGCGAGTGTGTGGGGTTTTCCATGTGTCATTCGGGCTACGACGCTTGAGCGAGCAGTCTTTTTTCTATGCTTTCTCTGTTTTGCATTTTGTCAAAGAGGAAATGGATTCTCATACATCCTTTCGTCACTTCTTCTGAACCATTCGCCGCAGATAAAAATCCTGCCCCAACCGAACCTCAAACCTCCGACACCAAAGTCCAATATTGATTGAGTAACACCTCTAACCACTCGGCTAATTATTGAAGCGTACATTAAATCCAGTCTATGTGATCGCTCGTATGAATTTTTCGTTCGTAGTTCGTACAGCAGTTATATGGTTATGTGATTTGCATTTCAAACGTTCACTTTTCGCAGCTGGTTGCAGAAAACGTTGTATGCAACACGTTGAGAAATTGGGTGCTTCTGTCACACGATGTGATTCGTTCGTTTGATAACATCACATCTAAGAGTAACAAAAGCAACCCCATTTCTCAACTTTTTGCATAAATTACTAATATCACTCGGTTGAATTCAACGTTTCTCTCAAAACAGGAAACGAAAATTTTACTTTTCGCCACTGAATTGTGAAATGGTGGACTTTTGAATAAGGTATACCAATTGTATGAACGAAAAAGTCCTATGAATCATCAAGTTTTGCAGTGAGTTTATGTATATCGTTTTACTGCAGTTATATATCTCAATAGCTCGATGGTTATAGTGGTTGCTTTATAAGTATTGATCTGTGGTGTTGGGGGTACAAAGGCTTAGTCAGTGTAGAATTTTCGTTTACTGGTGAGTGGAATAAAAGGATTATATGAAAATCCATTTAGTCACTAGTGGCAAAGCAAAAAGAAACCATCGAGCGTCACCATAAATTACTAATTCTCAACTCAGTGACGAAATGTTAAATTTTCGTCATCTGTTTTGAGACGTTAGGCACAAAGGTATTGTCACTGTCGGCCCATGTGGCCTTTAGCCTAAAGAATCATTTACTACTCTGTTGCAAAGACCGTTTTCTCTCAAAGAAGCCAACGGAAATTTTACATTTCGTCACTAAGTTGAAAGAAGCTGTATTTCTGCTGTTTCATATTTAAACAACCTCGTTAAAAATTCCGTGAAACTAAATGACTGAACATTTATATAAACAACGAAATGTTTTCTCTAAATGCTCATCAAATAAACAATTAAAATTGCTGTGGGAATATTCCTATATCGCCTTGCGTTTCATTGTGTTACGAGTCTGTGTCCTTAATTATTCTGTACACACATTGTTTGCGTCGAATTCACAGTTGGTCATTTCAATATATACTCATACCATACCAACACTATGGAGTAAACTTTGTAAATATATTATTTCGGGCCGCATTCGTCATGCTTAATATCCAGTGAGTGGTAACTTGTTCGTTAAACAATGTTTTTTGTGCTTCCTCAAAATATTTTTACTTTTCAAATAATTTGTTTTGAAATGTGCGGAACTGTGCGTTGCACAAATCTGAAAGGCTCTGGAACAGTAGATAATTGATTTATGTTGATGTAGGAGGTTGCTATAAAGCGTGTCAAAGCAATTGACTGTGTGAGGCAGAGGCATAGATATTTTTTTGTCCTCGACGAATCTAAGTTTTTTTGTTTGTTTGAAAACAAAATATCTTCAGATTTGTCACACTATCGATTCGAGAGGAATCAGAACCTATTTTTGAGCGAAAATTTTCCTACATTTTCATATCAATGTCTTTGCTCTTTTCAAATATTTGTTTTGAGTTTGCGAACGATTTTTCTGAGACTTCGAATTGTTGAAATTTGAATTAAATGAGTGATCAAAGTTAAGGTCCGACAAAAGCGTACATTTTTGGAATTTTCTCCATACGTGCGTGCAATGTGTAGGATGGGTCAGACATTCGTAATTTTAAGCGTGTACAATTTGTAAATCCTTATGCCGCGCATCAAAATTGTTGGAATTCAGATAGTCCATGATTGAGCAAATTGCTCATCCAGAAGATCGGCACCTTATTCTGGGGGTTGTCATTTTCATTTTTTGTACGTTGCCACTTGCGCATTGATGTGTTCAAGGCATAAAATATGAAAATGTTTCGCAGATTTCTGAGCAAGTTCACGTAGCAACGGTCTGTGTAGCCTGCTGATGTAAGTACCATTAAGGTTTTCTTGACTCTGTGCAAGACAAGAAATTGAACTTATCAACCCCCGACCGCTGCTTCCACCTATTGCATTTTTTACACGGCACGTTTCTTTTGTGTTTCTTATGCAACATACGGCAGGCGATCCAACATTCCAACATTCCATTCCAAAATTCCGATTTTGCACCCAGTGATATAAACAAAAAAACAATTGCCGCACATAAAAGGATGACGATTTTTATCCTCTAGACTACACCTAAGTTTACAATTGAAAATATTTTCATTCATTAGTTCGGGCTTACATTTTGGTAAATAGGACTACATTATACACACACTGAGTTGGCAGCTTATTTCTGTTGTCTCTTTCGTTAACATCTGAAATGGCATTCTTGAAAGAGGTATCCTTAAAAGATCATTAACTAAAGTTTGGTGACTTCTGTGTCTTCTGTTATGCTCCTTTTGCTATCACTGTCCATAATTGTATTTGCTAATTGAAAAAATTTCCCGCACTTAAACGTAATTCGTTTCATACTAAGTCCCTGATGTCCTAAATGTATTATGGTCAAAACAAATTGGGAATTTCCTACAATTTGAATGTAGAAAAAAGGTTTTACGTATTGATGATTAAAAACTGAAATTAAATTAACGCTGAGGTAAGCTGCGAATATCGGGTATTTTACAAATCATTGAAAGTGGCATACGATTTGGGAAGTATTCATCGTAACTATGATTATTATTCTGCACAAACTTCTGAGAATGTCTCTTTCTTTTGCTAATAAATCGGTCTCGAAATTCAAAATCGATACCATGATGCCATTAGGGATTTCTATTTTGTGTTTTACTGTACATATCGGAAACTTTCAGCACTGGGGTATTTGTGTGAGAAGCGTGAGGAGAAAAGAAACTCTGTCTAGAAATGGGTATAAGAACGGTTATTGGTTAAACCAGCCCAGTCGTAAAGCTGTAGGTTTTCGTTGGGTTTAGCGAAGTATCAAATACGCAACTGTTGCCAAAGTGTTTTTTGTAGGAAACCTCTTAAATATCAAGGAGCACGTCTTCGGCTTTGCCTGAAATCAACAAACCGTCCACTGTCGGACAAGCGGAACAGTACCACAGTATCAATGACCGTTCATTTCACATGTTAGTAGTAGCGTTCGAAGTCTTAACTAATGTTATTTAGGATTCATACAAATGATTTCGTCTCGGTCACTCTTAAAGCATATTTGATTCATTCGAAAGCGCGTCACTATAACGGATAACGCTCCCTTCCATGAAGGGAGCTATTTCAAGACCCGATTTCGTTCATCACGGAACAGGTCATGGAAGTAGCCACATGTTAAACGTACTTTTCCGACGATTGTAACGTAGAAATGTGATACTAAATATCTTCATCCCTTGGTAATTGCACGCTGTCGACTTCTACCCCCATTAGAAGATCTGACTAAAATCTTTAAAGGGAAGAATGAGTTGGCTTGAATGCCCAAAAACTCGTCAGATACTTTTAAAAACGGATGAACTTGCAATCAAGCTAATCGGGTAATCTGAGATTAGGGGTCTCGCTCTTCTAGCTCGAGCTGTGACTTCTGAGTCTTGATAACCTACACAGGGCCACAGACAGTAGTGGAGAGTTTTGACAAGTTATTTTAAATCGACGAACAACTTTGTTTTAAGCAACCACAAACAGCATCTGACCCATTTTAAACGAATAACTAAAACGTCTCTTTTCTGCACAAAATTGCTCTGCAGCATACTTCCAAAGTGCAGAGATTTTTTTTTTCATCAAAATAATTTCGTTCACAAAAACAACCTCAAATGTATCCAATTTTGTAGGCCGTTAAACAGCTAAATGCAGAAACGGAACATGAGCAATTGGCGACTTATAAGAGAAATGAAGTTTCATTAATTTCACTTCGTTTTGAATAGACTGGCAATTGAAATCGAAGTTTTTCATACATCAGAAAAAGAAACCCTATTGGGAATTAAAATAAATCAACGAAATTTCAGTTTTCTTATAATTCGCTAATTGCCCACGTCGCCTTTCTGTGTCTTTACAGAACTGGGTTTATTTGAAGTCGTTCTTTGTGAACAGAATTATTTTGATAAAAAAAGAGACTGTGCACGTTGGTGGTATGTTGTAGAACGATTTTGTGCTGGGAATAATGTTTTTCGTTTTATTTGTCCAAATGCCGATGGTCCATTCAGGTGTGACCACACGAAATAACCTCAATTACCAAAATAACCCACAACCCAGCCAATGAGATTGTGTCGCATAATCAATTTCAATGTTAAATTTAATCAGAGCACGGGAAATCGGAACAGATAATTCCAAAACACACACACGAAATAAAAGTTTCAATTTCTTAAACTGTATCACGTAAATTCATTGAATTGATAAGACCCGACAACACAATGTTTCGAATGGAGCGAAAAAAGCAGCGTTCTCTGACTAGCTATTATTTTAGATCCCCAAGCATAAAAATGATAATCAAAAAGACATAAATCTCCTTATCACACAATCAATATTGGCTATTACTATATTATGGGGGGCAATAATTTCAAATGCTCGAATTTGATGGTTTTTGGTTTAAGGAATCAAAGAAAAGAAAACTAAAATTCACACAAGCTACTAAGTAGTCGTATTGTGATCGTTGTAATGCTATGCATTAGGTGTTTCACGTAACAATCACACTTATGTAGAGCTCCAGCTACGGCGAGGTGTTCAAATGGTTTCATTCAAAAAAAAAAGATATTTCAAAATTATCATACTTAGCTGACTGCAAAATTTATTGACTCCATTTTATTGCTTTATTTAACGCAATTAAATTTTGGTTTACTTAAATAATATACAATAAATTATGTCCGTAGATTGTGTGTACAATGGCTGCATGGATGTATGTATGTATACTCGTATGGATGGGAGCACAAAAGTCTAATGAAGAAAATAAAATATTGCCCGAAATAACAATAACAATCCGAAAACCATTAAAATGAGTTTTATGTGGTGTGTAATTTAACGTGTTTAGAAGTACTTGAACTTGAATTGGGTGTACTTACACCTTTTTTTTACACTTACCGGATCTTTTCATATTTTTTTTATGCAACTGAAAGCAGAGTCAATGAGTTGGGTATGATTTCTGATAAGAAAATAGAGCCAGAAATCAGATTTTAGATTTTAGGTTCCAGTTTTTATGGGGGGTGCTTTCGGTGATTAACGTCTGGAAGTATAAAACTTTGAGTGTTGTGAAAGGGTGGAACTCTTCACTGGCCAACATTCATGTTGAACTACTGTGAGTGCGGAATTAAATCCAAACTCTAAACGTCCATGTGTCTGCTTGCTTCATCCACCTTTTGTAAGGTGGTCTCCAGTACATGATTTCTTTGTTCAAACGTCCATCTGTCCTCCTCGCAATGTGTCCGGTCCGACTCCAATTTGTAGATGCTGTCTCTAAAAGGCTCTTTGCGCCACCCTGAATTTATTCCGCTCCATAAATTAGCTAGCACTGGAAGGACCCATGCGCCGAACACTTTATGTTCAGACTGATGTTGCTTTTGAAAACAAGTGTGAGTTTGCCAAACGTTGCCCATTCAAGACCAATTCTACACTTGACTTCCGCATTTTGGTTGTCCAGACCCTATTCCAGTTTATGGCAGAGGTACACATAACTGTTGACTCGTTCGATGACAGTGTTACCAATTTTAATGGCTTTAGTGTTTGTCATTACTTTGGTCTGTGGTCTTCCAGTTTGGAATCCTTGGAAAGCATTATTCTAAGCAAAAAATAGTTCCTCGGAGTGTCTATAGAATGCACAGATGTTTTTAAAAACTTAATACTGCTCACAAGTCACAAATTGAATAAGTTCTGTCAGTCTCCCCTGTACCTGGGGGACAAATTTAGGCTACTTTATTGAACTTACACCACCACATTTTAGAGTTAGATCTGCAAAGGAACACGTAGTACTTTTCCATCCAATTGAAATCGATAAAAACAAAGTTTCCTTCAAAGCAGCACCTGCTTCAACATCATATTTTGGTTTACTCACTCGGCTCTTAATTAGCACTCAGAAGTTTGGTTTTCGACATCATTCCGTGAATCTTATGATTGATACATGATGATGCATGAACAATAAAATGAATCATTCGTTTCAGTGAAACGGCTGGCTGAATATATCGGAAAACTGTAACGGCAATGTCACGTAGAAACATGTTTTTACATTTTTATGACGGCAATACTTTGACGATCCCCGTTTACAAGCAAATTTTCTTTTTTGCAGTAAAAAAAATTGCACAAAAACGGTGAAACATTTGAGCGACAAATGTTTTTCGTTCTCTGTGATCTTTTCCCAAAAATTTATTCACAACAAATTTTCGTAATTGCCGCCCAACAATAGCACAAAATTCACGAAGAACACCATTTCCATCCAGCAAAATATGTTCCAGAGTCCTCAGAATTTTGTTCTTTAGCGGCAGTCATAAAATTTTTTTCTTCTCATTTTTATGTTCGAAGCAACAAGGAAATTATCATATTTTTATGGAACATCCTTTTGGGTTACCTGAAATTATTTTGCTTAGAATTTTTGGTTGTTGTTTCTTTTCCTTCTCTCGATCTCGTAAAATTCTAAAACATTTCGAAAACAAAAATTTTTTAATGCACGTCCGATAGCCATCGCACAATTCTTTTACTTATTCCAATTTTTATTGAGGTACACAAACCTGCCCGAGAACCGATTGATTCATCACAAAACTTTTTTGAAATTCTGACGAATACTTTTTATTGAGAAATTTTTGTTTGGGATCGAATGCCATTAAATGTTTTTGAAGAAAAAAAAATTATTTTCCCTCACAAATGTGAACGTTGTGAGTGAGACATAAATTGTGTGTCTATTATGTTTGATATATTCACATAAAACATTTTTATGTCAACATAAATCACTTGAATTTGATAACACACACACAGAACGTTAAGATCATCAAAATGAAGACATAACTCATCTTCTCTGATGGATGAAAATATGGCGTCTCTATTGCATTCATATGACCACTGTACGATACAGGTGTGTGCGTAGGTGTCACGAAGTGTTTTATGAACAGATAGGACAAACCTAAAACTCAATAAAATTCAAATATTTTTATGTCGCATTGCTATCAACGTCTGAACCTGAACCATAGTCGAAATTTAAGTTTCTTGAAAATCACACGAATGTTGAAATGGATTAGGTGAATTTCAGTTTGTCGTTTATGTTTATCACTGGCCAGGCTCTAATACTGAATAACGATTGTTCACGATAACATCGTTGTTCAGCCGACTCTAAACAAATAAGAACAAGAGAGTCAAGCCATACTTATATTAGGATCTTGAAATGCCAAAGAAAGAAACACGTAAAATGATTCCAATTCATTAATGAGACTTCCATCCCCAGAAAATAGGGGAAAAGTCAATACCTAACCCACATTGGTTCTGGATCCTTGGCCGTTAGTGGAGAATGGTGGTGGTTTCTCTGGGACTAGCACGCTGTGTTGTCCAAAAGAAACTACCAATACCTAACCCATCTCACCGCAAGTGATCCCCCTGATTTTTTGACATCCCCTCTCCCTGCGTCACACGTAACTTGGTTCAAATGTGACCCAAATTTGTTAGAACCATCACTTTTTTTTGGGCATCCGCTCTCCCATTCTGTTGCTTGACGAAAATTGTGAACGTCCCCTGATAATACAATTATTGATAGAAAACGTCAGATTTTTCGATCGCCTAATCATCGTTGAAGCATCAGTCACGCTGAATCCTACCGATAAAGTCATGGAGGAGAAACAGATAAATTTTGACTCGATGAATTATGGTCGAACCAAAGTCCAGTGTGTAGCCCCTTATGACTTCGACAAAGTATAATTACTTTGGTCTGATTGAAAAACTAATTACTTTACCGGAGTTTTGTAATCATGATCTACACACTGCGACATTTCGTTTGAGGGCATTCTTCTTCTACTTTCACAGCTTATTTGAATGGTGTTACGTATCAAAAGTTCATTTATATATCCAGTCCAGCGTCCATTTGTCCTCCATGACATCAACGACTTTCGTTTTCTGTCGAATGAATTGATTTGTCTTTCTGTCTCTGAGTGTAATTGCAACCATACTTCGTTACATGGCTGTTTGTTCAACTCTAAATTCATTTTCAGATGCTTTCCTTAACGTTACCGTTTGCACTCCATACGTTATCACTGGAAGGACACATGTGTCAAACACTTTACGTTTGAGACTGATATTGCTTTTGAAAATAAGTGTCTGAGTTTCCCAAACGCTGCTCATCCAAGGCCAATTCTACCAGTCCATCTGAATTCGTTGAGTTAAAATTTATTCGTTTGTGATGTACAATGCCGCTTTATGGACAGAAAGGGTGATTGCCCCTGGCGCTCGAGCTTACAAGAAACGTTTTTCTGAGTCAATGCAAATGTGAAGGCTGGGCGCTAAACTTAACTATAAAGCTCTGCATCACATCATTTGGCGCAGCATTTGTCTTTAACGATTTCTTTTTAAATTACCCAAGACGCCCAAAAGCTAGATGCGGTGCTGCTGCTCTATGCCGTTATATGTAAGAATAAGCGTTACTACTTGACCGATGATTTAGCGTTCGGAATTTCTGAGCTTCTCTAATAACCAGCAATAAAACCAACTGACTCGACAGTATTGCTTGTATTGCACTTCGAAGGCTATAGAAGAGAACGATGAAAGGAGTCTACGAGTATTCGACTCTATGAGTAGAATTTCGAAACTTTTCGATTTTGTGAATTTGGTGTAAAGTCCTTGGACTTGAGAGTCTTATTTTGGATGTAACTCTTTCGCATTCCCTTCCACGTCCAACCGTCGATATAATTTTCTTATTTGACATTGATTTATTATACCATCAATCCAATCAATGATTTCGGACTTATTTCCATTGCGTTATTCAATCAGTGATTTCCTTTTAAAGTCCATCGCATATAATATCAGATCAGTAAACCGACCTTCGATTACATTCAACAACAACAACAACAGCAATGTCAATACGTCTGATGCCTTACCGTCTAAAACTTTAATTCGAGTTCAACGTAATCCTCCTAACTGCTGCTCAGACTGTTTGTTTAGCGACTACCTTAAATGTGTATGCATTTGTCATCACATCGGGGACTGACATTATTCAACCCGTTCACAGTATGTTACAATGCATAAGAAACCTTTTCATGAATACTTTCGTTCATTTTACTTTACTTTTAAGGTGAAACGATTCCGTTCATACGTATGCGGTTTCTGTTGTGTCATGGTATGTCTCTTTATCATGGTATCACCAATTCGTTTCCAAGTCACAGATAAAATTGTGTGTTTTTTTTTTGTTCTGGGTGTTTGGCTGGGTGTTTCATATTTCGGCTGACTCGGATTAGGAAAATGTCGCGCATTTTTGGCTGTATTAAATCCAGAAATAAACTCTTTTTCTGTCCGATTTTTTTTAATGAAAATCCGAATTCTTTCGGCTTTTCTTATTAAAATATCAATTGTAATCTGGAATTATAAACATTATTTGTCGGTTTATAACGAAATAATTTCAATTTTTTTTTGTCGTCGTCGTCGTGAAATAATAATTCTCATTGACTTATCGGGGCTCGCAACTTCAAAGCACCGCCATTATTAATCCATAGTTTGATATCAAGTTATCAGCGTTCGATAGTACTATCTTTTCGTTGATACACAACAACAACAACAACAACCGAACACCTATGATGGATTGTGAATTTTCCTCTTCATCGAATATATAGGTTGTTGGATATAAATGTGTGTACATGCATATGGGTTTGGGTTGATTATATTCTACTTTAGTCATTTATGTATATCCCACAAATGCATGCGTAGCTCTATTGGAAAAGAAAGGAAGGGAAAATCCAATTTTTTTTTCCATGGTATATCACATCATTTAATGTCAGTCTGATAACAAGAGATTGATCAACATTTTTATAATTTTTTTTCGAATATAATATCCAGTTGATACGATGAACTAGATTAACCAGTTGGATAGATAAAGTGAACAACAGCCAACAACAAAGAGAGAAAGAATTAAAGGAACAACGTAAGGGGGACACGTACGAATAATGTACGACATCTAGCAGGTTGTCCATAGACGGCATATGTTATCTCAAAACTGCTCTGCAACATTGCATCTTTCGATCATTCCATTCGAAATTTCATTCCTTGGAAAGTATGAAAAAAATTCATCAAAGTGAAGTTGAATTTAATTGAGATATGGCCAAAAAACGCCAAAATCCGAAATGGCGGCCATTTTCTCAGGTGATCCATAACACACTGTCGTTATCGCATCTGACCGGACCCACTGTGCTTAGGTCTTCCTCTTTTGCGTACTTGAAATGATGTTTTTGGAAATTATTTTTCTCGCAATATTGGTTTCATAGTGTGAGCGGACTTTAGCGAACCAGTAGTTTCATTTTTGACTTCGTCGACGATAATTCCCTTTATGTTCAACGTGCCTCGTATATGTTCACTCTTGAAGTGATCCATAACTTTGTAATGCCAAGGGACATGTGGCACATTTTCATCTCTGCTGTTGTTAGATCTCTTCCAAATTTCTCATACATAGTCCAGCATTTCATTTTGAACCATAACTAAGAGCAGGTCGTACCATCGATCGGCGTGTAGATTTTTCCCTACGCTTGTGTCACAATACTTTTGAATTTAGTCGCCATTTCAGCCAGTCCACGCTGATCCTATGACTTACGTCTTCGTTACAATTTTCAGTCTTGTTGATTACCGAGTCAAGATACCTCACGAATGACTTTCCTGTTGTTAATCATTATGTCTGGCGATGAGGCTTGTGGGTCACTGAATGACAGAAACATGTACGCAGTCTTTCATTCACCATTCAACCCATGATCTTCAAGGATATTCTTCCATTTGTCTTTCTCGCTGAGTAGAAGTTTTTGAATCAACTCGGTAAGAAAGTTAATGGCAACGTTAAAGAGTAATGGGCTGAGTACGCTGCCCTGTTGTACTCCACGTAGAAAGCTTCATAAGTTCTATGATTGCACATGTCTATTATGATTGAACATATTGCTCTGATACTCCGTGACTGCGTAGTGCGGTCCAGATCAGGTCATGGCTTCTACAGCTTCGAGGTCATCACTACCTTTCGAACAAAGCAGTGTTTACGAAAATCTGATGAAATTTACTGAAGATATCGACAAAAAACTCTACCTTCACTCGATTTGAACTGATTCTATGGACTCTAACTTCCGAGCCCGAGATTCGATTTTGATAAACTTTTTTTTGTGGATTGATGTATTACTAGTTCGACCATATCTCTGGATCAGCTCGACCGATTTTGCTCATCTTTGAACGTAAACTAGCATTTGTGAATACAAATCGAGTTTAGTTTCGTTTAACTCAATTTATCCTCCGAACGACGAACAGACATTTTTTTATTGCTGCTTTGACATTTAGGGGTAACCACAAATGGTTTGCCCTGACTCAGGGATTCGAATTCGACTTGTAACAAACGTAAGTCTGAAAGCAAACGACCTTCGTACTTCGTTCTGGTCTCTAAAAATAAATGAAACTCATGAACAAGGATTATGCCATACTGTAGACAATCGGTTGTAATTGTATCTTAAAAGGATAATTCCGGCTATAAAAACAAAAATATTTTTGTAATTTTGCGAGGGTTGGGGCGTTACCAACAAATTCGTTGTAAAAACTCTAGGACAGAAAACAATTGGTTTTACTGATCGCGCAGATCCTTTCCTTTTTCCTTCTTCTGTTTTTCCTAAGAAACTAGTGCCCGCATATGCTCACGAATTGTTTGCTATTTTAGTATTTATGCATATTGAATGGGTACGGTGTTATTGATCCTCAGCTTGTTTGAACAACAACAAACATAGAACCAGAGATAATATTGTCCTTACTTTCTTTGAAATGTGTACACACACACCCAAAACACATCGACATGGTATCCTCGAGTTTTAAGTAAGAAAGGAAAAAAAAAGAAAATATTTTGTCTCGGAAAGTACCGGAATATAACACAACCGACCGATGATTTTTGGTTCTTTATGTTTTGTTGTTGTTTTGTGTTATTTATATATTCTGTGTTCAAGGCAGTGTCGGAAAGTTGAACATCCAATTAGACAATCACCCAATCGCATTTAGTTTTATGACGGGTTATTTAGTGGGATATTTACACACACACTCAGACGCACACATTTTTTAACCTGCTTATTCAAATCAGGTAGTCAAAATATTTTCGTTGTGATCTTTGAAACAGAATAAATTACTGGTAAACGTGCATATCACTCACTCTATTATACACTGGTTGTTGTGAACGTTTTAAAACGGCTAAGATCTTTCCCATGTAATACTTTTTTCCGTGCCGAGAGTCATAACAACTTTTGTGCCATTTGAAAAAAAAAAACATTTTCGTGCTGTTGAAATTGAGCATTACAAAAAAGAAGTTATTGCTCAATTCGACCATGTACCAGTACGCGCGGCTTACTCTATTGATCTTTACGGTTCCAAACTGAATAACCGACCAGAAAAAATGACAACAATGACAAAAACTGCATGTACACTGATCATCACATGTACACAGACAGTATAAACACAAGGAGATAAAAAATGTGATAATCTATAGAGGGCCTTGTTAACAATGGGCCATTTGTCATCAAATCAAAACTGTCTCTGGGGCCAAATTTTGCCAAAAAATTAAACAAATCAAACTCCCTCTTTAATCCAGATTACATTACCTTCATATTTCATGACGACGATATATATAACACAGCCTGAACTGCCACCACTGAAACCACTCGTATTGATATAATGTTCTGCTGAATGGTGTATGGTATATATGGCAAGGGATGAATTTGTCTGGGGTGTTGAAAAGAGATTACAATTATTTTAATGGGATAATTGTTGTTGTCATGTTTTTAATGGTTTTAAAGAGTGCGTTAAACCTGCGGGTTATTATTGACTCAGTTGAATTTACAAGACGGTTGATCAAGCTAATTTTGCACTTTAATTGGAAGCGAAGAACATCGCGCGGACAATTTAATTGCAAGAATCAAGAAATTTTTCTTCTTTTTTATTGTCTTTTACTTGTTCTAAATTGTATGTACGATAAAAGCGTTTCTGTTAGACTTTACCCAAGAGATTGCTACATGGTTGGCCATTGAACCCTCCAAGGAACCGAACGAGTTTTCTGACAATCGTGCATGGTGTTCTTTGATAAATGTTGCTTTTCGCTCGATGTACCTTTCAGAAACGGCAGGCGGTATTGCGATTATATTTGGCAAATCTGCTACTTCGTTTGTTTGAAGTATTCAGATTTGTTCTATTCGAAGTCTTTTACTTCATTTGTTACAACATAAATTTTTGTACATCGCCATTGTCGATAACAGATGAATACCCCGTTTTTTTACCACAATTTCTTTTCAAAATATACAACCCAAAGAGTCGAGGAAGAATTGTTATAGTTCATGCGTTAGATTGATCTTTTGTCAGATCATCAGTTCTTAGCTGCAAAGGTCTGCAGTTTTAATCGAAAAAAATCTTTCTATCCCAAAGTAGAAGCAAAACCTAATGCATTCATTCTAAGCTCTTCTCAATTTGGAAAATTTCTGCATCCTAGGAGCTTTAAGCCATCACAAGATACAGTTTCGGAACAAACATTTTACTATGCCGACGTGAGGGCAGATGTTCCAGTTTGTTGTTAGCTTATTTGAGTTATTAATGTAAATTGTCAACAATAGTGCGCAGCCTGTTGCTAGATTCACTTCACTCAAAGCAGTATTTTTGACACCAGACATAATTTTTTCAGATTTATCAGGGTGAGTTGGTCAAAGTCATGATCTCGAAACACAGATCTAGTGACACTTTGTTAAATCACCGTAGCCTTCCTGTCGCCATCAGGAACTTGTCTAGGATGACCAGGCCCCTATCCAGACATCATACATTTTGGATGTGTGAAATTGAACTAGTGATCTTCAAACTTGATGTCTGTCAATTATAAATTACGAAGTTGTTCGCAGAAGATTAGCATACATGCTGCTCGTAACTTCATAACGTTTCCCATAACAGTCGACAAGAATATCTTATCGGATCTACTACTTCCTTTGATCAAAACATTTCTAAAATTTTGAATTCCAATCTATTAATTTAAATCTGCGTGCCCAAACTTTGCTGTATAAAACCGAAGTGCGTCGAATATTTTCATTTATTTTTTTGTGTTCTTATTGACAACATAATGAATTGACATTTGTTTTGAAGGATCTGAACATCCAACCAAAGTTGAACACATGTTCTTTAAACTGTAACATTCATTGCCTTCATTGGTAGTATTCATCCTAGCACAGCATAGAAACAACCATATCACTTGGTATGGCTGTAGATTGGTGTTCAGACGAAAAGAAAATCTCCGACAAGCAAAAATTGGTCGGACAATATCGACAAACAGAAACGAAATTTCAGCAAAAAGTTGACCGAACAGTCGTAAATGCGAACCTAAAAAAAACCTTTTGAAGGATCTCCGGCCCAATATTGTACCCAGGCATAGTAATAAAAGTTGAAAATAATTTTTCTTCTTAAAGTGTTGAAAGGGAGAAGAAGAAAAACAATCGTCTTGTCGATCTCTGTTCAATCTCCTCTCTTATGTGTTTACATATCTTCTCGCAAATGAAATTGTCGTTAATTTCAATAATAAGGAAATCTGTCTCTTCTTAAATCCACTACTTATCCACATCGAAGATAATAAAACAAAAAAATTTTTCTTTTCATTTTTAATCATTAAGTGTACATTTGAATATGTTTGTGAAATTAACTGAAATTAAGGCATACGGCGTTTATGACATGCCTGGGCAATTAAAGTCAGAACTTTAGGAAAATTTATTATATCTCCAGGGACTGAAATAAATTATCGGTTTGAATTAATTTAATAACAAAAAGGCCGCCATTTGTCTGTTTCTTGATACAACAACAACAACAAAACGACAGCAACAAAATGAAAGGAATGAAAAAAAAATCGAAGTGGAGAGAAGAAGGAAAAAATAACGCCAATAGCAAGAGGTAGAACGGGAAGGTAAAAAAATATTTATGAAAAAAAATCAATATCCACATAACTCGCCTCTACTAATAGACCGTTGCCAGTCAAACGCAATCGTTCATGGTTCGTTCTCTTCCTCCTTGAACACATAATGTATAGAATACACTCCTATATATAACGAACGGTTTACATCGACCGCATGATATAAAACGAAATAACATTAAAAGGTACTACGTTCGTTCGTTGTGTATTTATGTACAATAATTCCATTTGGAAAAATATATTCAAAATGGTTTCCATTCCACTCACCAATTATACTGGAATTAATGATTAAAAACTGGTTGCGTGACTTAACTAAAACAAAATAAGATTTTTATCTCATCAGGCTAAAATGAAAACTACATTCACATAATTGGCTGTTATTTTTAATGTTGGAAATGTTGGTTTTTTTTCTCGTTTTTTATTCATTCGTGTTTCGTATATATATTCTTTCTCGTCATTTTATATTATCGTATCCGAGGTATAGAGAGATACTACCATTATGAACGTGTGTATAAAATGGTATTAAAAAAAAGGTAGATAAGCCATACAGATCAGTCATTCTTTCATGCATTTTCATTTGATGAACATTCATTTTTATATTTATTATTTGAGGCGAACGTTCGTGTATGTATCGTAGGTACACATAAAAACACATCAAAAAATGTACCCACTATAAAAATATGAGAAAAAATATACCCAACAAAAACGACAACCCAACAGCCAAACAACGAACGAAACAAGAAACATGGAAAATATTTCCAATAATTTATAGCACCCAGTTAAATTCATGCGCGGTTTGATGTTTAATGCTTTATAAAAATGCATGAGATATTACCCACAGAATACATTAAAAATAAAAAGGTGGGTTTCCAGTCAGTGAAGAATCAAGCAACTAGCCAATGAATAGACACAATAATCCTTAACAGAAATTAATTTTCCCAAATTGGTTTTTAGCTTATCGGCAACAATAAAAAGATTGAATTTTAAAAGTGTCAAATTCATCTACCATTTACTCGTCGTCTATGTTAAAAAACTCATGAATCCATCGACTCTTTAAGAATGTCGAAATGCGCATTAAAAGCTTTTCATTTATAAAAATGGGAAAAAATAACAACTCTCGCTGCTTCGAATTTTGTCTTTCAGACACAATTTTTGGTGCTATTATCGGGTTATTATGTAATTAAGTCGAAATTCTCATTTGAATTATTAATAAATGGATGTCTGTGTGTCGTCTCTACTTGATTGCATCCCAAGTTGATAAAAGTCTCGCCTCATTTGAGATTTAATATGAGACGATTGAATAAGATCTCTATATTGACTGCATTTGAAATATCTGGGGTCTCCAGCATGTGGCAGCGATACCAAATTGTTCAAAATACTGTTAGCAAAGGATCTGACCGCGGTTTCGATCTGACACTTATTTCAAAGGCCTTTCGACGTTTTGCTAGTATGCAATGCAGTTCGAAAATACCATCTCATCAGGTTATGGCGATAGTGGCTAAAAAATGACCAGCCTTATGAGCTAGTCATACTTTCTAGCGAGTATGTTAAGCAAATGCTCTGCTCAAAGCAAATGCTGTGTTTGTCTCTAGCATAGAAAAACCAAAATTCTTCAAAAATTGTTGGTTCGCCTTTCGATTGACTGACCATACCAGCAACAAAGATGCTAAACATCAAACTTCCAACGACCAAACAATACCTACCATTGAGCGGACACTGATTTTCAAACTGATCAAAAGAAATCCCTGTGGTTGAACCTCTCTCATTGATGTAATCCCCAATGAACTCAAATGGGGGTTCCATCTGGTAATGACGTACTAGAATTTCTTTTACGATTTAAAATAAGGGTCCACCCATTGTGTCTAGATGCGTAACTGACACGTAATTGACGTGTCGAGATCAATCGTGAACTTCTCTCTGGCGCCATAACTTTTATTGGGCCGAGCGTAAGTTAGTTTTTCCGAGTTAGGGTCAACTTTCGGCGAATATCAATAGCTAAACTCCGGTCAGTCCTGGAAAAATTTATTTTCTGTCAGTTAAATTGTACCGAACAAAAAACTAGGCCTAATGACTCACTGTAATAGAAGTGCCTAAAATTAATCGTCCAAAGCAAATACTCAAAAAAATTTCATCCAAAGGACCGAAAACTCGAGAAAAATCTAGAAGTTCTTTCATTTTCGGCACTAAAGCTTGACAATTTACTTGGATTAATTTACCTGACAGCAGGTGCTGTCCAATTCAATATCACAATGTGCCCACTGCGAAAATAATACACGTTGGATTCGGTGCGTTTTTCGTTTCTGATGTTTGTGAAGTTCGACTCTCGCTTTTCCAGTCAGTAAATAAGGCTACATTGGATGCTGCCACGCAATTCATCAATTCGGAAACAATTGTATCACAAAAGCATTCCGTGTTTTTTGGGCAACTTCCTTCGGTGCCTTTTTTCGACAAGTGTTTTCAACAACGCTTGTCGAAAATACAGTTATCGAAACAAGTTGCTAAAAAAATGTGTTTCTCATGTAACGAATTACTTAGATTAGGAGCATATTATACCAATGTATGTATCGATGTTGAATCTAGTACATTCTTCAATCTACTCTATTTTCAACAGTTTGATGTAAAATCTTCTACTTCATTAGTTCAACAACTTTCGATTTGCTATATAATACGACCTTAGGCATTGTATATCACTTTATTTCTGTTGTCGTTGCCGCTAACAGATGTATGAATCGCAAAAAAGGCAGTTTTTGAACTTTAAAAATAATTTCACTTAATATCAATGATTTGTCCATAGTCTTGATCGTTGTTGAGTTTTACTTAAATGTTTGAAGACAGGTTGATTGACTGATTGCACTTTACTTTCATTATGATCAACCAAATTTGTGAGTCAAATCCAATTGATCAAAAATATTTGATGTA
>JANTFA010164083.1:0-10122 GCA_026413405.1 Phytosciara flavipes
GATGTGGTGAATATTTTTGTAAGTGAAATCATCAAATGTGGTGTGTTACCGCGTACCTAATAAAATGGCGATCGAGGCGACCTCCACCAGTATATAGCCTTGCTACCAACAGCCGCCAAGTAGGCTGATTTTCTATTTCATTTTGTTGGATCATCTAACGTTTCAGCATCTGTATTGACATTAACATCAAATAATGCTTGATCACATGTAGCGCTATAAATGTTGGAACAATAAATGTTAATATTCGTTAGGACAGATAAAAATTTTCGGAATTGTTTTTTGTTCAGATCAGATTACCCTCAAAGACTGAGCATATTTTTTCCGCTTTAATTTGGTTCATGTGAGACCAATGAAACGGTTGAAAACAAATATAAAAATCTGCTGGGACGGAGCACATCGCCGATTGGCCACAGCACTAGTACGACTATCGGCAACGATGGCAACACTAATTACAAACGTCAACTACAAAACTTGCAAGATTTTTGTCCAATCATTGTTGGTTCATATTCAACATACATTCGGCATTTTTGAATCCAAAGTTGATTTTTATTGTGATTCAGTGTCGATAAACAGTAACAAAATCTATCGGAATGTCCATCACTTCGTACAATGGGGGCTGTGTGGTCGCTATGCTCGGCAAAGACTGCGTTGCTATAGCCACAGATCATAGATTCGGTGTCCAGGCACAGACAATTGCAACCGATTTCGAAAAGGTGTTCGAGATCAATCCACATTTGTACTTGGGCTTATGCGGCCTTCAATCAGACATTCTGACCGTTAAGGATCGCTTGATATTCCGCAAAAACTTGTACGAGGTACGCGAAAATCGCCCGATGACACCGGAACGATTCGGTTTCATGCTGTCCAGCTTCCTGTACGAAAAACGTTTTGGTCCATATTTCATTGAGCCCGTCATAGCTGGCCTTCATCCGGTCACATTTGAACCGTTCATCTGTAATATGGATTTGATTGGTTGCATAGAGAAGCCGGACGATTTCGTTGTTAGTGGCACTTGCTCGGAACAGCTGTATGGAATGTGCGAAACGCTGTGGAAGCCCGATTTGCAGCCGGACGATTTATTTGAATGCATTTCGCAAGCGATGGTTAATGCATTCGATCGTGATGCTATGTCTGGTTGGGGTGCAACGGTCTACATCATCGAAAAGGATAAGATCACCGCCAAAACATTGAAAACTCGAATGGATTAAGTTTGTTCTTTCAAAATAATAAAAAAAAATATTCAAAGGAATACATTTTTCTACGCTTAAGACAACATAGCCGAGTTTATTTTATGTTTGTGAGCTCCTTAGGAACGGCCGGCGAGCAGTTGGATCCCTAAAACGGTGGCATGAAATTACTTGTTTGAAATGATCCTGGAACTGATGTGTAGACAGTCTCCTCACATCGGTCTTATATTTTCACATCCTTCTGCAATACGATTGTCGTTGAGTTCTATCCAAGCAATTGGATCAGCTCGACCAGCCAGCTTCCAAAGGTTCATCACCACAAAGGGGAACAAATTTCGACGAGGTACCGCCCTGTTTCTTTCTCATGGTCTTATGTTTCTTCATACTTACACCTGTCTATGTCCATGTAACAACAAATCAATAGAAACACCCACTGTCTTCAGTCAAGCTGTACATTCGGTTTACTTCAATGACATAAACATCCAAACAATCATTTCCTTATCATAATACAAAATATGGAACGCTACACCTCTTCACTTCTTCTGCGGATGAATAAATCCCAGCATATCACTGCGTATGAGGCTCATCACAAACTGATCGATTGACATCAACGAATCGGAATTAAGTTTGATGTTCGTTGGACAGCGACTGGAAGGCATCGATGGTTTCGCTTCAATTGAAATAATCGAAACGGGATACGCGACATTTGCAGTTTTCGTTGTTCTACCGACAAGGCATGTCATCTCGATATTATCTGAAAATATTGGTCAGACAATTGGAATAAGAAAATCGAGGTGGAGAAGTGGATCATGTGTACCATCATTGACATAATTGCCGGTTAACCATTTCAAGTAGTTGTACGTAGGGAAAATCAGTATTTGCCGTTGTATCATAGCCAAGGTGTAGGTGATGCAATATACACAGAATCTAAGCTGAATGAAACATATGATCGAGAGGAAAATCAAATCAAAAGTTTCAATGAAATCTTACCGATGCAAAAACCGTGTAGTATACCAACACCGTTGGCAGAATGAACAGCAATGTAGCAAAGAACATTGTCGCTAAATACAATTGAGGATTGGTATAATCATGCGACTCGATGCGGTCTGAAATGAAAATAGATTTCGGAAAGTATGTAGAAGTCGCCTGGCACGGGGTTTTTTTTTCTTTCGCTTTTACCTTTCAGAATGTTATTTCGTTTGCCCAAAAATACTCTCCATAAGGCGGATATGCCTACAACCTCAATGTGATACAGGCTGTTACATGGTAAGAAAGAATGCAAATTATTGTTTGTGTCTTCGTTCACAATTTCATTAGTTCGCCATAATATGAAGCTCGGAACAGGTCAGATTTTACCTGAAACCTATTTGGACTTGACCTGAACCAGTTCGCCCTTTTAGGATTCGTGCAATAATGGCATCCACATGAGGTGGGAGGCAAGCCATGTTGTAGGTATGGGAAAAATGTGGATGTCTTGAAAATCACGTGAACGTCATTATTGCACTAGCCCTGAGATTGTTCTTTCTGAATCACTTATACTGTCCCTATGTTGACCATCAAACTATGAAGGTACTTTCACCTACTCTACTAAAGAAATTGACAAGCAAAAGTAAGTCCTTACACTGCTGTGTATATGTAAAAACAATGAGCATGGACGCTGATCAGGACCAGTAAATCCGACAATAAGGCCAATTGAAATGACAGTCCCAAACAACCAATAATAGCTAGCGGTATGAAGAGGTACTGAACGGCAGGTGACACAAGTACTGCGGAATAAACAACAGAACATTGAAACACACAAAATTCAAACTCAACATTCCATGACCTTGTTCTGCAACTAACCAACTTTTAAATAGCTCGAAATCTATTAAGGTTGCTCTAAGAAAAGTCTTACAGATTTCGAACCATTTCAAGGCCCAGTTCATCACGAAACAGGTCATGGAATTTGACAAACATCATTTTTGTCGCACAATTACCTAGGAACGTTGCCCACAAGTCCACGTGGTATGTGAAACAGTTGAGGAAGAAATTGTTCAGTTCAACATTCAATTTCAAGCCGACTGGACTGCCTTTTAGTGAACTTAACAGAATCCGCACATTGTAGACGACGAACTTAGAAATCCGATTTCTTAATCAAAACGAGAATTTGATGTGTACGCAGAAAAATTACCTCGGTGAATTGCATAAAATATTGTCCCGGCTTTCCCAGGTAGATCAACCACGTCAATATAACAAGTCCAGCCAACACGTCCGAGCCAATCGTCCATAGTTTTTGTCTGCAAAGTGATTTCATGTTACAAATGGAGGAAATTGAATGAACATCGAATTGCATACTTTCTACGTAGTCCACCGTTTAAACAGTGCCACCAGTCCATCATGTGCTTAATGACTGCCAATTTATTTACCATATTCAGTACGGGTATCACAGCAAATCCGAAAACTTTGGTGTTCCAACTGTTTGTATTTTTGTCGACCGACTTAATTCCGTTGAAGTCGTCCTGAATGAAACGACCCAAACACTTGATTATGCAGTCCTCATTGACCGCATCAACATCACCGTCCCAATCGGCTGATGCTTCAATCCATTTGATGTGATCATACAAAATGATTTGCACTGATTTGATGGGTACATCGCGAATGGTGGTAACGCGATTCAATAAGATGTTGCTTGGACCGTTAACAAATTGCACGAAATTCAGTACGTCATTTGCACCGGTGCATTCGATACCATTACTTATAGCTCCAAGCAACTGGCCATTCGACTTCTTATCATTGGAGCAGCTTCGTAATAAATAGAAGGCAATCGACTCTTGAAACTGTTTTACGTAGCCGAACAAGTAGCCATCGCTACAACCGAAGTATAATTCAGAGGATATGAAGATCTTTATGTTGGTCATCGATTACGGTTAATGTTATTAATCGACCGCAAAAGACAGGAAATTCTTAGTGTGTCCCTCCTTTATTGACTCGACGCTTGTTTACAAACATTACAAACGTTTTGACAAACGAATGCTGTCATATGAAATGACAGGGTGCCACTGACCTTTTATTTACCAATAATTACTAGATGTTACCGTCTCTTTTAGATGAAAGTAGACTGTTGAGCAGATAGACGGTATGAAACAAAGGTTCCGATCTACTCATGCTTCAAAAGGTTTTCAGCCTCTTGAACATATTGCTAACATATCTAAACATTCTTTTAACAAACACCCCGTCAAGGCAATCGAAAGGAATCTATTTACATCAACGGAGATTTGCTCATACGTTCGTTTGTGTGCGTCAGTGTCATCGGGTAACTACTGTGGTACAAGAGAGAGCATCGACGCACGGTATTTTACGTCACATATGACATGACAGATCAGAAGTTTTTGATTTTCTTACAAAAATTGTTAGTCTCGTCGATTTGTTTTTCCTTTTTAAACATCATCAACAATGGCTGGATCTGCGTTACGAAGACTTATGGCCGAATATAAACGTAAATATAATTTGTGTCGATAATTTATCGATTTGCAAGGTCAATGTTAATTTGATTTCTGTCTTGCTCGCAATTTCAGAGCTAACATTGAACCCTCCGGAGGGTATCGTAGCTGGCCCGATCAGTGAGGACAACTTTTTCGAATGGGAAGCGTTAATAGCGTAAGTGGACGCGTATTCGCATTTGACATTTACTTCTATGTTTTAACGTGGTGACATTCTAAAATTTTAAGTGGACCTGATGGAACCTGTTTTGAAGGTGGCGTATTTCCTGCCAAACTCATTTTTCCACCAGATTATCCCTTAAGTCCACCTAAAATGAAATTCACCTGCGAAATGTTTCACCCAAATAGTAAGACAAATTCGAAGCCAAACCAGTTCAATGTCGTCAGTAAAAACATGGTCTGTTGTGGGTGTTTTTGTTTCATTTTCAGTTTTCTCGGACGGTAGAGTTTGTATATCAATTCTTCATGCACCAGGCGATGATCCAATGAATTATGAACTGTCGTCGGAACGCTGGAGTCCGGTGCAGAGCGTAGAGAAAATACTACTCAGTGTCGTGTCAATGTTAGCTGGTAATAAATTCATTCCAGATCATTCGATTCGAATTGTTTTTCTGTTCACTTTACACTTTTGTGACTTCTTACAGAGCCGAATGACGAATCTGGTGCCAATGTGGATGCAGCTATAATGTGGCGTGAGCAGCGAGAAGAATTTAATAAGATCGCAAAACGAATTGTTAGAAAGACATTAGGCCTGCCGTCGTAATCGGAACGAACGGATTTTTATAGCAGACAGAGTTAACGCATTGAATTCCGGGTATATGAAAACATAACTGACTTCGTTGTCGTTTCTTTCTTTTCATTTCATTTTCTTTTCTTTCTTTTTTTGATATTTTCACGCAATTAAATTTAAATGAAAAAAAAATTTTTAGTTTAATTTATATTTTGGTTTTATCAAAAGTATAAAGTTGGTTTGATGGCAGTACGTAAACTATTCGTCTTTGAAAGCAAAATTAAAAGTGCGGTAGCTTTTAGAATTTTCACAAAACACTCACACACACATTTTGAATAATGTAATGTTTAGATGATAAAATATATTTCTATATTTCTTTGTAGTAGGGTAAAATATATTAAATGAATATATAAAGTGATGCAATTTAAATGCAATGGATTTTGTTCACTTTGGGTGTGGGAATAATGCAGTATCTAGGACCAGTGAAAAACTCTTGAAGGTTAAATGTGACGCAAGTCCTTGTAACTGGCAAAAGAACTGATATCTTTCTTTTGATGTATCACACGCTTATATGCGATTTAAACTACAGAACTACAGATATTCTACAGAATTGTTTGTAATCAAAAACGCTGAGAATTCGTCAAGCTGAGGAGGATATACTACTACATTACTATCACAGCGAAGTAATTTGATATGGAGTCGTACATAAATGACTTCACGTTTTTTCAGTGCTGTCATCTGAATAACATCACTAATAACTCAAGAAGTATGCACTTCTTCGAGTGAGTAGTATGTCCTACCCCTCAAATACACTCCGCTGTGGTATCGTCTCAATTGAGTGCATAATTTTGTCGAGTGATTTTAAACTGATGGCACCACTGAAAAAACTTGAAGTCATTTCAGTACGACTCCTATCTGGTATCCAGATGAGTAACAGTATCCGAGGGCTTCAGCATGTGTAAAGTATGGCGTTTTACTTTACGAGCGAAGGAAAGGGTTTTCACTCGTGAGGGAATGGCCACATGGCCAAAATCTCGATATTTTTCATTCATTTGAAATTTCCATGTTGCCTGCGAAGCATTCCTCTTTTGAAGTTTTCTTTTCTTATTTTTATATTTTTAATATTCGAAACTGATAGATAGTGCTGCGAATGAGGGAACCATTTTCACGAGCTTCGGTCCCTGTTTTTTAGACAAGTGAGTATTCGAGCCGAAGGCTTTTGTCGAAAAACAGTTATCGAAGCAAGTGGCTATAAGGCACACTTGTGAGTTAGCTTTCATCACAAAATTGTTTCAGAACTACGTAGCAGCATCCAATGTAGAGGTGTGCACCGATTTTGAAAACTGATGACATGAATCCAGGCTTTAAGCGTTTTCTTCTTATAAATCGAGTGAATTTCATTAGTTTTTGGCAATACCAATACAGGAAAAAAGTTTAGCTTATGATGTGCTAGAGTGCTTGGAGTGTAAAAGTCCCTTAGTATTTTCTGCGTATAAATCTAGTAATTTTGGCCCGATTTTGGTTTTGAAAGGTAATGACAACGTTAACACAGGAAAACTAAGCTTTTTGGAATCGAGTCAGTAGGTCATGCGGTAGGGCTCTTGTGTTTGTTTGATAAATGTTGAAGTGAAGCGATGGTGACGGTGACCCAATAGAATGGCCGCACGCCGCCATTCTGTTTTTTCAGTTATTTTTCAATCATTTATCAGAGTGTTGACGGTGATGGTGATTAGTGTTTTTTGCCCATATCACGAGTAAATTTAACCTGATTTTGGTGAATTTTTCAAGCATTTAATTTTCAGATTAGACTTCGGTCGGAACTCTCGAAGTTGCTGTTAGTAGATATGAGTTTAAATGGAATGACCGAAAGATGCAGTGTTGTAGATTATTTTTAAGATGCAAGCCTTTTATAGACAACGAACTGTACACCGTACGGGTCCTACTTGGAAGCTTTCAACTTGCTTTTACATAAGTATATATTATCAATCGATACAAAATATTTTAGTTCCTTAGTTTCGACATTCACACTAGCCAGATTCATTGCAAATCTCGTTAGTTAAAACACACTAATATAGGCGGCATCACTAGCCAGTCATTTCTAAAATTACTTTCCCAGCTCTAGTTGAGTATGTATTTTCTAAAGTTCCCAGCCATTTAGATGGATTGATTGTTTCCATAATATTTCTACAAACTGTCTCAGAACAGAGTGATTTGGCGGTTAATTTTCAATCGACCGATATCAGTACTATTGGTATGCGGGCTACATTTATGATCAGCTAAATCAAGATCTGGATAGTTCTTCAATAAATCACCTAGAGTTGCAAGAGGTGCATCGACTTTCGGAAGCGGCTGTTGTGGATGAAATTTTGGATTTGGTGGTCCAATTAGGTAAATCGCCAGTTGAGTCCCTTTCACAGCACATTTGTGTTCGACATCGCCGAGAAAGAATTTCTGATTTAGTAAATTCTACACGTTTAGCAGATATCAATTCCAACAATTACCGTCCGAGTCATGTGGTCCAAGGTTAATTTTGAATGAAATCATTATCTTTCCATCTTTATCATCATACATGCCAAGATCGAACACCACTTTCATGTTCACAAATGGAAACTGAGCGATAAAACCACGAAACATTCGCAAACTGTTTCATGCTTAGCTTGGAATGTTTCGCACCAAGCACTAGCACAATCATAGTGGAGAACCAGATCAATTTATTCATAGTATTTCCTTTTACTGCTACCAAATTTTTTGCACGGTCTATATTTATAGTACGTTTAAAAGGGTCATTCAAATTCGCCAGAGCACGTCATGATATGGAATGTATTTTGTGGTTAGGATTGTAAACTTTTATGGACAACTATTTATAAAAGACAAAAGTTCTGCGACTAATATTTTCTTACATAATGCTAAAATGAACGTTAAAACCAATGAAGTAAGAGATTTACCACCAATGTATTGAAAACTTTTATATGTCAAAAGGATAATACAGCTGCTGATACGACTTACGATGTCCAGATTTATGAGGCTGGAGGTGATCAAAAAATGGGACAAGCAATGCTATCGGTATTAGGGGGAAAATCTTTACATAGATGAAGTAGAAGGGTCAAAAATATGTTGAATTCATGTGTTTCCCTGGAACGCTGACTTCTTTTTGTCTTCGTTGTGGATCACAAGTTAGTGACTACAGTGAAACGAAACACAAATGAATAATAAATTACGGATAAAAAATGATAAATGATCGATAAAATGACTATCTTATCTGTATTTTAGCACTATTTATCGATAAGAAATAATTGGTAGTTTTGAATATTTTTATCAGTTACTCGGGAATTTCGCAGTAGCATTGGTAAAACATTTGACCAATTATCTTTCGTTCTTAATTTTCTTTCTACTTACCCAACAATGGTCTGACTCACAACCTTTTCAGTTTCTTAGACAGTAGCAACGAAAGTCAACTTACCCATTCACACAGAGCCATCGCAATTGAATAATATAATTTTGACCATTAACAATTTACTTCCTCAAAAAGTGTGAGCATTTTAAAATGATTTTGGTTAACGATTATGATTCAATAGTAGTTGACGTGACGATATATTCAGTTGGAGAGTTACATCACTTGTCTTGTTTACTGACCTCCGCCGTGGAGTGTTATATTCATCATTTAAAAATTCATCTTTGTGTTTCATCAAATATGACAAGGTTAGTCGAGTCTATTTTTAGCATATCTTTAGAACATTGTCTGAAGATTTTTCGTCTCAAGAATGCCAATTTCGAATAAAACTTGAGACAACAGAAAAACAGATAAAATATGGTTGTACCGTTAAATGAACGATGCATTTTCGGTTATATTTCAGCTAAACGATGATTAGGTAGACGTGCGTAAGTAATCAATCGGACGACAAAAATATCAGTGAGATATTAAACCATTCTATAATTTTAAGGAAAATGACATTGTCTACGTTACTTCGGAGAATTTCACACAGTCCGGAATTTCATTTTTTTTTGTTCTGCAGAACTTCGATGTATTCTGTGAAATTCTATGAAATTTGTCATACAATATGTGAAGGCTGTATAATATCCCCTTAATTTATCTTACCTTAACTGGTACGCACTACGCGAATTCGGTTATTTTGACGCTGGTAAATACTATCACAGGGTTGGGAAAATTTAAAACCGCCGAGAAAATTTGAGTAAAATGGTAGTTGACATTGACTTGAAAGATGGGTTTAATCAAATCAAACCAAACTCATATCTCTAGATTTCATTTACCTGGCTTAAAAGTGGTTGCTGACACCTATCGGGTGCTCGAATGTGATTGAACAACATTGTCGCCTTGTTTTCCCGCAACTTCCTCAGTAAAGTCTATAATGAATCAAAGGAGGTGTCGGAGCATAAAAGCTGATAAACGTCCAATGGTCCAATGTGTAGAAGGCTGGCCGTTGGAACATTACTTTCCCAAAATACAATTATGTCAGAATACAAAATTTGTAGAAGTGAGTGTCATACATTAATTCGAATAACTCGAAAATCGGCACTACCGTTTATGCCTCTGAATTTTTTTCCAAATTTTTTTTTTTGATATATTTTAAATTGGATACTAATAAACGACCGATATTTTATCGATACTGACTGTTTTAAATCGGTTTCATCTAATTTCTTTTTTGGTACTTTGATATTCATCATACTCAATTGAGTATGTTTACTTTTCATACAAAAACTGAAATAA
>JANTFA010164094.1:0-10121 GCA_026413405.1 Phytosciara flavipes
ACGACTTCCAATTTAAGAAAGCAAAATAAAAATAATCATCCCACTCAAGCAGCATTATAACACTTTACTTATAGCCCGTGTCTGTTGTAGTGCTCTTCACAACACTAATAAAATCACCAACGAAAATATATAATGGCACCCAGAGATTCACTCAGACTCTGTATATGCTCATGCTCAAGTGAAAGCATAAGTTTTGGCAAGTGTGTTTTTCGGGTGGATATTACACACGCAAAAGAATACGTTGTCAATTGTTGACATCATTGTTGAAACCTGAACCGTACTGTTCTATGACTCTACAAGGAGGTTGCGTATTGCGTAAAGATTGTGATTTATGAGTCATTTTACTTTTGTGGATAATCTGATGAACATTTGCATTTCCTTATTTAATGCGGACGACGTTTTCTCGTTCTTTCTGAAATTGAGTAGCTTCCTCTTTGAATATAAGAAGGACGCGTACGGGAGTACGGTGAAAAATTATAACACATCTAATCTGCAACATTTTTTTTTATTAAAATAGCTACACCCTACATAACTGTCGAGGATTTCGCACAGAGACCTGCATTGGGCCCATTGTGCTCCTTGCACCTTTCGATCGTTCCGTTTAAATTCATCGCTTGTTAAAATTTTCTTACAAAAATTTCGGAAGTCCTGTAGTCTAATTTGAAACTTCAACTTTCAGAAAATCTACCAAAACCAGGTGAAGCTAACTCGAAATATGGTAAGATACCCGATTCCAATGAACTAATGACCTAACACTCTTCTATCTTAGTGTTGACAGTTGTACTGTTAAACGAGTGGCTGACCCCAGAAGGTTTGCCCTTACTCTGGGAGTCGGAATCGACGTGTTACAAACGTAAGATTAAAGGCATGAGATCCTCGTTCTTCGTACGGGTCTAAAAATGATAAAAATCGGGCAAAAATTACCTAGATTATACGCAAAAAACACTTAGGGCAATCTGTCGACAGATGCCAATTCCAACCGTAAGATGGGAAAAGAAACGCAAAATGTTATTTTGTCGCACAGCATTGCTTCTGCCGTCGGGTGGTAGCGGTAAATTGACAAAAAATATGTTGAAAATTTAAATATTTGACAAAATGGAACTGGTGTCACATGACTTTGGGCATCGAGTTGAGTAACTCCTCTCCACAGATGGTTTGCCCTTACTCATGGATTCGAATTCGACGTGTTACAAACGCAAGAGTAAAACACTCTACCATTTTGTAACATCAATTCAACCTCACATAGGAGTGCAATAAATGTAAAAGCTACTTTGTATCGAGCTTTTCATTTTCAATTTGAATAGTGACCTTTATCAAGTTACAATCAATTTCCAATGATTTCATTAGCGGAAACATTTTTTTTCCGTTAGGGTCCCAATCGATTCAATTCAATTACTTTTAACTCTTAGTCAATTGTAATCAAATTCAATCCACAAAATTGATATTTCCATTTTCTACTCAGCAATTCCTTTCAGCAGTCCTCTCTGTATAGCCATAGCGTTATCATTACATTAGAATCATGTCAATGGATAAATGTAGCCCCATAATGTTACAATGCCACAACACATTCGTTCTCGCATTGTGGGTTGTTTATTGAATTTCTCTTCGATATAAAAACTTTGTCGAGAAGTTTATGGTTTCATAATTTTCATTGTGATTACTATAGCGCAAATGTACACTATTTGTATTACCCCCATGTGGAATATATGTATGTTACTGGTAATGTTGTTACCGCTATATAATGCGATTCCATTGTGAATATTCATATAAAATGCATAGCCATGACATAGCACACAATGTAAGTAAGTCCATAAAACGCAATCGATTTTCAAATGTATACTGTAAAACATGTAGCTATAATGAAATGGTGAAGGATTCGATTCCTGCAGTATGAGAGGCCGTTCACAAATTACGCCCACTCAATTTCAGGCGGCTCATCCCTCCGCATACGTCAAAATGTATATATGGAGAAAAGAATGAGCCTCCGTTTTCTCTCTGTTTTGCCTCCGTTTACTCGACACGTGTGTTTTGCACAAAAGAATGTAGGCGTGGTCTAAGTAAACGGAGGCAAAACGGCGACCTCTCCGTTTAAGTGCATGTACAGCTTGAGGGTCCACAAGATTCGGGACTACCAAAATTTTTAAAAAAAATTTGTGGATCCCTAGAGACCCTTGAATTCTAAACATACTGGGTGATTGTTGGCCCAAACGGATTTGTCCAGGATTCATTCGAGCATCTTTTTTTTAAATCTTACAGACCGACACCCTTTACTTCGAAAGCGTACGTTTTTCTGTCAGACTCCATTCCCCCTGTAGAGCGCGTGTAATTTTTGAATGGCCCCTAACAGGATGACTCCTAAATAGATAAGAGAAAATGCGGTAAACTTAAATTAAGGCCGCAATGCACATGTCTGTTGGGAACAGTTAACACAACGAATATGTGAGGTAAACTAAAGGTATACTCAATTAATGGAAACGATTGCTTAGTTATAGTATGCGGTCAAATCACATCATATATAGATGCTGATATCTGAATTATCTTGCTCACGTACATTAATAGTAGGGCATTGACTTGAGAGGAACACCGACCACCGAGGCTTGCCGAGATTTCCTCTCAAATGTCAATACGCTGCTTTACTACACAAGTGAAAAAAAAAACAAAAGACGTGGCGGCGGAACAGTAATTTTCCCATCGGTCTTAAAAAAAGAAGATTTTTTTTTCCAAGCTGCTGTTTGACATTGCTTATCTAGGTATTCTTATATCGATGGTCGTAAATAATGTCTGCTTACAATAAAACAATAATGGGGAGGAATCACGTATGCGATAGAGGATAGAGCAATAAATTATCCAAATTCCGAAACATCCACATATCAAGCCACCCTATTCCAAAAAAAAACACATTCGTACGATCCATCTGCAGTGTTTATTCTATAAATAATCAGGCCAGCGATGCTATATCGTTTCGCGATAACTAATAAAATGTATGGCAGTCAGTCCTTGTTACCATCACACAGTTTGCCGTCTAAATTTAAGTTGTGGCAAAAAGTGGTGAGACCATATTCCGCGAATACATTTTTTATGATGAATTTTGTGCCACTCTAGCTACACCAAACCACAGTGCTCATTCGTACAATAGGTATACGTTGGGCAACGTGGTCGAGGCGTTGAGGAAAAATGACAATTTTGAAAAGATTTTGGTGTTGGAGTATTTTGACGCGTGAAAAATTAATTTGTCGAAAAGGTAAAAATGAATTGTGAAAAATAAGTTGTCAGAAGGTAGAAGACACGTGCCCGGAACTCACAGTCTGTAAATATAAATGTTCATTGTGTCTGTGTTGAAGGTTATAACAAAGCCGCTTTCACTTACAAATAGATTCGAATGATTAAGTTCTTTGGAGATTTTATTTGCGTTCACTGGATAAACTTATTGAGAAGGAGAGAGTTTACATTTTATGCAAAAACGAACGCAGTAAGGGAAGATGCAGAAGAATCAGCAGAACTTTTCAATTAACTAGGATTTGCTTGATATGAACTCTATAACGAAGTTTTATGTGCTAAGCGTGATAAAAAGCTGTTGATCGTTCTGACAAAGTATGACCAAACATCGACCATCTCACTGAAATGGAACGGATATAACGAGTCAGACGTGAGAGCCGCCGGTATAGTCACCACTGACATGTTTTGGGCTGGCCGAGCCGCTGATCGAAAAGACAGATTCGAGCCGGCTTTGAAACGACTTGAACTTTGAGTAAAAAATGACACAAAATTCATGTTGAAGGGGAGAATATTTTTGGGTCTTCAGAACTCTTCACCTCGCTTGTGTACTGTAAAATAGGGAAATAATTAACTAACTCGTATCATGATGAAAAATAGTACCTAGGGCTGAAGCTCTCCGGATGCGAGGTAGCAAACTACTTCCCTCCCTGTACAATATTTAGTACAGAAAGCGTTCTCTTCTAAGTCAATAGAGGAGCCACTAGAAAATTCGTGTGCCACCGCCTTCGTGATCAACTCAGAGGTGTCTTAACCCGTTGTTTCACAACCTTGGTACATACTACGAACAGTAGAATAGAGGTGTGCGGGTATGTCTTTTTCGAAAACCCAGACACGCAGCATACTTTTAAAACCCGTAAGCCTTAGACCCGAAGCCAATGGAAACCCGCCTGACAACAAAACCCGGCTAGCCGCCGCTGACGTTTCTTCAACGGCTCTCACGTCTGTAGCGAGCTCATTTTCCTGACATAAACAACAAAAAATAATATTTTAAAGTGGTCGGTCGGTCGGTGTTTTTCTCTATATAATCCAATGAAAGGATTGCTTTTTCGCTATGAAAGAAAAATTTTCACTTTTTTTTATATTGTGTGTTCAGCTTCGGTTGTGTTGGGTATAGGAAAAGCTTTCCGTGATAAATGGCCGTTAAATAAGACTCAATGCTGTTATTTGTATTGTCGTGAGTTGCACGAAAGGTCAAAAGTATGTGAGAGAGTGTTTTCTACTGAGAAAATTACACAGAAAATAAATTCCCAATTCGCTAGTAGCTTTGAGGTTTGGCATCGGTTTATTTCATTAAAATGAATGACGCAAATTTATGATTTTGATTAGTGTGTAAACCACAGTCATGTTTTCATAATGATTGGGTTTGTGTTTGAGAGACTTCGTTGTAACAATGTTCAAGCTTAACACTTTTTGTTTGAGATTACTTTCGATGATAAAAGGGGAAATTATTGTTTTAAACAATTAAGATAACATTACGAGATCTCACGCTACAATTAACCCACATTTGATCAAAGTTTCATTTGTATTTTACCTTTCGCAATTAAAACTCTGTGTAGATAGTGGGTTCTGCCGTCTACCTTTGAATGTTATTTTGTAAAGTTTCTGAAAAAAGTTACGGCAACGTAATCAGTTTCAGTCAAGATAAGGGGATACAGGGGCTACGAACGGGATTTTTAGCTACCATATCCGACCTAAGTCATTAATGAATTGAATTTCATTATGGAAAACATTCCATAGGACAGGCCGATGATTCTATGTTATTCAAGCGAATTTATGCGTACCCTCTGTGGAATACGATTTTCCCCTTTTTTTTCTAACAAAAACATTCGAATAAATATTCAGATTTACAGCTTCAACCCTTAGAGGTCATTCATAAAGTGCTAAAGATGACTAAATTCAGATTCAACCTGCAGCACGCAAAAATGTAAGGATTTTTTTTTCATTGAAATGTAAGACCTACTCTTTTCTCTAAACCATTCCATTCCTCCTTAGTAGCGTGCGTAGTTTGTGAATGCGCCCCCATTTACTTTATCTCTCGCTTTCTTATCAATCTTCTATGAAAAGAAGGAAGGAAATTTTTCAAAGGTTTCGCGAGATTAGCGGATGAATCTTATCGCGTCCGATTCAACTGCGTCGATAGTCCAATAAATTTGATTGAACAACAGTCTCTTAGGCGAGGGAAGATAGATTGCATAGGGTTGAATAGTTGTATTTATGGTTGAGAAGGGATTTTTTTAAGACTTTCAAGGGACATTATATATTCAGAAAAGTCGATTGAAGTTTTTATAATCAAAGTAGAGAAATGCTTTGCCATTTCAGATGTTTATTGGGAAACAATTCAAGAAGAAGTGGTAAGCGTACAATACCGTTCGAATCTGCTACTGCTTTTGTTTTGAATATCTCACATCAAATCTGTTACTTCATCCGTTTATCTACTCTATCTTACGTACTGAGCGGTGGGCGGACTCAAACACGGAAGCATGTGATTATGAGTAGAGTGCTTTAGATTTATCAGTTTGAAATGACAAATTTCGTGGTCGTGAAACACAGATCTATTGGTCCTTTGTTTCTATCCCGGTCATCATGTAAATCGTGGTAGCCTACCAGTCGCTGCTAAGAACCTTTCTAGAGTGTCAGGTCACACTGCAGGAACCCTTGAAGGAACCACCTCACAATCTCCCAGCATCTTGCGGAAAGAAGCATTTCGTGTGAGCACCTCCTCCATACGCTTCACAGCGTTCCTCGAGTTTACGCTTCACCCAATCATTTATGGCTTCGCACATAGTGACTGAGGTATTGGCAAGTAAGGTTCTGGCCCAAACATTCGAGTCGCTGAGCTTGCCTCGGCTAGCCCATCTGCCTTCTCATTACCATCTACACCACAGTCTCCTGGTACTCAAGCTAGTGCAATCCGATCACTCAGAACTTCCAGGTTAACGTAGTCCTTACACTTTTTTACCAGCACAGAGGTCGTGACAGGCGGCATAAGCGCCTTAATCATCCCTATGTTATCAAGACATATCTGGACGTCTCCACCTTGTATTGCGACTAGACCATTATTTATCTAGTTTCGCTGATTGTGGTTCTACTGTTTGAGATCCTTTCATTACCGAAAACTCTTGATGTGGTAAGCTGCACGACAAACCTAAGTTACATCGAAGTTGTGCCATCTATGTACACAGGAGTGAAACTAGTTGGAGAAGAATGCCAGCGTCTCAAACAATATCTTTGCCAGCAGAAGAAAGCTTCTTAAACCAACTATCACAGACTAGAACCAATTTAATCGGCTGTGTTTTCTGACACAGTTGGGAATCGAACTCTCGCACTGGCAAGTTCAATGGTTTAGTGGCTAGCAGACGAGTGCTATTGAATTGCAAGAGTTACATAGAATTGCCAAATTGGAGCGAATCGATTTGTAATGAAAGCCAATTTTTGTCGATCCTCTAAATGTTTTAGACTTACATTCAAATCGAATTACTGGAAATGTGAATTCCGCCCGTTCGGGTCTTATAATATTATGTATGCCAGCACATCGTTCCCTTTTTTACAAATACAGCACACACACACCACATTGATGTGTCATAAATTTCGATTTCCAATATATGGTTTCCCATTTTTACATTGTCAAAAGTGAGACACCTAACAACAGTTGAGTCATCTTTTTCCCATGAGCGTGTTCCTATTTTATATTTTGTCGATATCTTATGCCATGCTACATTGTGACCCAATTTAATCGGATGTAATATTTTATATTTCTTCATTTTGATGCGGGAGAAAAAATGGTTATACATTTCATATCCATATGTGATGTGTACAACCACGTTTGCGAAATCGGACACAATTTATTTAACTTTTTCGAATTCGTCGTTTTCTTTGCCTTGTTTTTTTCCTTGAATAAAAAAAAAAACTCCCATAAAATGCCATACGTTTTTCATTCTTGTCATTTTTCCCAACCAGCACGAGACACGTGAGTCCATGAAAGCGTAATGTATTAAGAAGTGTATTGGAACGATATCTACTGGTATTAATGTACAAATCGTTTCGTGCTTGGTTTACCATTTCAAAGACAATATTCATTGCGAAAAGTTGACACGAAATTTGTGCACTTAAGTTTTCTCCGATGTCTAAAATGGTTTTCGGAAATTAAAGTGGTTAGATTGAGATGAATTAAATTAAGATCCTTTTCATTTGATGGATTTGAAATTATATTACACAAGAGAGGCGAATGATGGGGTGTTGTGTGTATTTACATTTTAAAATGGAATGAGGTGGAGTGTATTGATTGTTTCGTGAAAGGTTTCGTAGACCACTTGCCTCTTTAATCATTTTTTCCTGGAGTTTTTTTTCCTTGGAAAAGAGGTGATACCAGATCTGGCATATGTACGTAGGCTCATTAATGTTAAGTATAGGTTTTTCATATACAGTAGCAGGATGGGGCTATGGATCTTGGGGTCAGTTTTATCTACCACCTCTTCGTTGGACGCAAGAAATGTGAACTTTTCAAGACACCTCTTTCAGTTTTTCCGTCGACTTATTGGGTTATATGAGTTACCAAAATGCATTGTACCTTCTCGAAATAATTTTGGTACATAGAAGGTAGTCCAGAGGAAGGTGTCTCCAGAACTTCCACGGCTTAAAATGTCTACTAATTTATAAATTTAGCAGGTTGTCTTCACCTTGATGTAAGGAGAATTTTAGATGATTTTCGTTTGCTTTATATTATGTCCGAGAGGGGCGTAAGCTTTTTCTTACATCGCTTTACGTAACCACAGAAAGAGTGACGGATCAAACCACGTACACTGTCCAATGCACGGTAGATTTCTAGTGAGAAAAGGTTCAACCTAAAGTAGGGAATTAAGGGTTGGGCTACGACAGTGGCTGTAATAAAAATAATCATTCGAACGCCACTTTTGGCTGCCTACACTTTATGAACTGAAAATAAAATTCAAAATCAAACCAACGGAACCAACAATTTCACGTCTAGGACGTCGCATTGGCAACAAAATTGCCGAAAAAGATTGTTTCGACCTCGAGCCGTGCCGGCGGTCATCTTCAGTTGCTTCGGGCACGCTCTTACACAATACATGAACGCGGTCATTTGAACTAGTGGAAAACCAGCGTTTGAGGATTTTTGCTATGTTGCATAGCACAGTTGGGTATCTGATTGGTCAGAAGAATAGTTAATAGGAATAACTGGCTTTTTTTACGTTACAATTTGGCAACGGGCTATCCACACATACGTGGACATATGTGTACATAGTCACAAATGAAAGAAAATTTACGATTTTGTGACTATGTAATACACATTACATTGTCTGTCCGAGCGCAGTACGTATGTGTTGATAGCCCGTTGCCAAATTGTTACGTAAAAAAAGCCAGTTATTCCTAGTAGCTATTCTTCTGGCAAACGGTAGCGCGTTGGACTCATACGCCAAGAATCCCGGGTTCGATCCCCAAAGTGAACAATCCTACCTTGCTTGTTGCAGTAGATTTTAACCACAGAAAACGAGTCATCAGCAATTCCTTAAATTTCTAAACGAAATGTTATTATTTTGTGTATTGAGCATGTGAGCCTTAAGTGCTCATGGACTCTTCTTTGAAAGAAAAAGATCAGTGTCAGAATTCCAATATATAAATTGTTTAAACAATCTAAAATCGATTGATAGAAATATTACGAAATGAAAGCATACAATTTTGGTATAGTTTCCTGCCATTTTACTTGTGTTCGTAAATTGTGAATGTCATCTAACTGTGACGACATCGATTGTTTCTTACAATGATAATCACCACATGGATGTTGAGGAGACGACTACACATCTGTTATCAATAAGAACGACAGAAAATAAATGAGATTCTAGGGCTAATTCGATCTTATCTACGCATTCACACTCAAACAATTGAAGTACAAGATTTAAAATTAATATTTTTGAAATTTAAGTCTTGTACTTCATTTTATTTGGTATTCAGTCAGCCATATAAGACCGAATTAGGCGGAGAATTTCATTTCTTTCATTTCTGTCGTTCTAATTGATAACAGATGTGTGGCCGTCTCCCCAACACTCGTCTGATGCTTCTTTTTATTGCACCTGTAAGAAACAATCAATTTCGTCACAGTTAGGTGACATTCACAAATTATGCATACAACTTTAGGGTGAAGACTATACCAAAATTGTACGCACTCATTTCGTATTATTTCTATCAATCGATCTTAGGTTGTCTAAACAATTTATATATTGGAATTTTGACACTGATCTCTTTCTTACAAGGAAGAGTCCATATATTCCATGAGTATTTAATACCCGTGCCGAACGATATTATGGAACAGATACTCAAAATAAGAACATTTCATTTAGAAAAATAATGGATTGCTGATATATGAAGCTCGTTTTCTGTGGTTAAGTATTCGCTATATCATTAATAAAGTCTATGAACTACCATACTGTCCAGGTAGTTCTTATGAAACCACATCGGCAACAAATAGCAATCATCGGCAACATGACTATCTGCTCCACCTATGATGGACTAGATTTCAAGTCGAAAAATGTTTGAATTAGGTCAAGGTGCTGGGTTATCCCATTCCTAATCCTGTTAACAAACGTGTAACACACTGAATAATATATTACCGAGACCGTAGGTCGAGTGTGTAATAATAATATGACTTGGTGTCCAGGTAGCTCAATCGGTAGAGCGTCGGACTCACAAGCTTATGGTTCACGGGTTCGACTCCCGGCAGAGACATTGTCCATACGGTTTTTCCTAATCATAAGAATGATTAGTCTTGGCTGTAAAGCTTCATGCTCGTTGAGCTCTATTGACCGCAAGGTTTCAAAATATTAGAAATAATA
>JANTFA010164105.1:0-10121 GCA_026413405.1 Phytosciara flavipes
TGCTGATTTGGCATCTGGGAGTGACCCCAGAAGGTTTGCCTTTATTCTGGGAGTCCAAATCGACGTGTTACAAACGTGAAAGTAAAGGCATTAGACCCTCGTACTTCGTACGGGTCTAAAAATGTATCGGTTCTGAAAAATCCGTGCGTAGTACAAATGTAAGACATTTGCGCAGGCATCGGGTCGAAATACCTCATAAAAAATAACCAAGCCATTGGCGCAAACTCTCCACTGATAATATAAATAACATTGGCATATGTCCCTCAAACCAATGGCACCGCTTCAGACAGAGGTACATCATCTTATCATTTCAGTCGAAATGTTCGGACTGCGGTGCAACGAAGCAATTAACTTTACGGACTTTAGCTAAACTGACTCAGACTCGGACTTCTTGTGAAGAGTTTGAGGCAGGCCCCATTTTTGGTGAGAGGTAAGTCCTGTGGTAAGGTTACGGATCCTGTTACTGCAAGCATGAATTGAATTGAATTGAATAGAAACCACTCAAAAACCAATGATATTTGTAAATGAACGTTGCTGTAAGAAAAGAGTCACCGATTCCGAGCTATTCCAAGACCCAATTTCGTTCATCAAGGGACAGGTCATTTAATTAGCCATAGACGAAGAAAAGTGGTATATGGCAAGCATAATGGCCACATATACTTTTACGAAGAAGTTGGACGAAGTGTTTGAGACAGTGAGACTTCATTAACCGCGCACAATCATGTGAACCAACTTACGTAATTGCTTGTAGAGTGGCTTACGTGAATTCTCCACTCGCCTTCGGCTCTCACACTTGTCAAAATAGCAAGTACACAAGCAGATACCCAAACAACTTAATATTAAAACCAGTAACAATGTTGTATTGATACGATGACTATTAAATACAGAACGTAATTAGTTTTACTCTAGTCAGTCAACGCACCATGCCGAAGCGTATCTAGATTTCAGATATGAAATTCGACTTAAACTTATGAAAACAAAGTTGTCATGTCAATGTCAAGTTCATTGCACAGCGTGAACGTTCTTATTCACATATGTGAATACGCTGTCCACATCTAATACAATGTTTTTGCTAATAAAATGCTTGGTGCTTAGATCTTTCTTCGCACATTTACACACATATGCCTCCCGACTCGTTTCGACTTCGACCTTCGTTGGTATGCAATCAGAATTAAGTCGAAAATATCTCACAAAAATTCAGTTTGAAAAAGTGTTGAGATAATCAAGCCATATGCAAAAAAACGAATAAAAGTAGCAAGAAAATGTTGAATTGTACTCGTAACATCCATTAATTTGTTTTCATCTGGAAATTCGTTTAAAAATAGTCCATACGGTTTGTATTATTACTGTCGATATAAAGCTGCTCTGTGCTATCGAAATGTTTTTGTCCATTTTTGATTTCAACGCATTTTGTTGGTTGACCCCAACATTCAAAAATATTTGGCCATAATTATATCGCCTTTTTACAGATACTACTACTCTTCATAAGAAATGCATAATGTCGAGCGTAGAGTGTATTATGTGCTCTTTTTGATTGTCTGCTCTTCGATTTTAATCAATTGCCAAGGTGGAGGAGGAGGAGGACATGGCGGTGGTGGTGGCGGGAGAAGCTTTAGCAGCAGAAATAATAGCAACAGTATGCATAGTTATTCCGAGTTCGAGCAAATATTTTTTGATGAATTCTTGTCTTGTAGGTAATGCTTCAAAATGTGTTGGTACTGAATGTTTGAAACATTTCCTACTTACCATGGTGGGTGTTATAGGTGCAGGCGGATCTTTTTTTCTTTGCTACTGGTGTTACCATAAACGTAACGGTAGACCGAAGGAAGACAATTCGACATTTGTCAACTCTGAGCCATCCCAAGATTACACACCCGTAAAAAGTGCATTTCAAACCGGCATGTGGTCAAGTCGTTATTATCAACATAGATCGTGGCATGGACCCCATCAATTGCACCTTTCATTTAATCCACATTCGATGACCGTTATAGGATCTGGATGTGATGATGTCGGTGAATTTGAAATTGACGGAGTTTTTTCGAATAGAACGCAACGAATGGGATTAACAAAATACTATAAACCGGAGACAGGGAATGCAGCGGAAAATATGGGCCATTACGTATTTATTCAAGTAGCGTTTAAGGCAGAACTGAATCAATTCGAAGGCAAGTGGTATGTTCAGACGAAGAAGTATCACGGAGAAAATGAATTTGTCCTTAAACTTGATGAATTCCTTGCATGAAGAGTGACCCGCTTTTTATTAATTAGTTTCATAACCACATGGCATAATAAATACAATTAGCAACAAAACTGTGAGCTGTGAAAGTCAGTCGGAACACTTGGAATTCTTGTCCTCTAAATTCTGTTCCACGAAAGTTGTCTTCCAAAAGAACAAGAAAGACTCAAGGTAAACATGAGAAAAAACTAACAAAAACATGTTGCTTATGAAACATAACACTGTAAAACTTCGATTCCTTTAAATTTGTAAACAATCTTTGTGATTTTGCCAGAGAGCCTTGGTTTCACAGGAAAATGTCGGAAAAAGTTTTGGGAAAATCGACCTCGCAAAATGATTAACTCAAAATGCGGCGCGAAATTTGAAATATTAGCCAGAAATTTTTCGTTATATCAGATTTATTGATTTACATTTGGCTTTTCTATATGAATCTTTTGTTTTCTTGGTAAATTCTGCCGAATTTCGTAAAATTTCTAGAAGTTTCGCGTGACTAACAAATATAGTACATACAAACATACTTAGAAAGAAAAAAGGGTAGGCCACCGGCCCGGCTCGGTATTCTTCGAGGCCGAAGCATCTGCCACTTATGACGTCATTTTTTGGGCCACTTTTCGTTTAAAAGTTTTTGAAATCAAAATTTTCCGATTTGAAATTATTGCGTACAGACACAGAAGACGTCACCAGAAATAATAACAAATGGAAGCTGACTGAACTGACGTCGCCTCTCGCCTCACTCCTCTTAAAGGCGTTTTTGTCAGATAGTAATCTACTAATACACACCAACTAATATGTTCTTTCTTTTACGAGCAGCAAGCACTTAAACATTTTTCTGCAGACCTAGGGACCATTCACTTGTGCATGCTCAAAATGACTACAGATCCTTCTTCCCTCCACATTGTACGCCAAAATGTATGAAGAAAATTTCTAAATTCATGAAACGTAGGTTCTTTATTCAATATCCCCTCCCACCTGTAGAGCGTGCGTAGTTTGTGAATGGGCCCTTACTTACATACCTATGCTGTCACACTCGTTTTCGACTTACGTTGGTATGTAATAAAGAAATATCCAAAAAAAATTCAGTTTTCAAAAGTGTTGAGACAATCAAGACATGTGAAAAACGAAGCAGCAACAGAATGTTGAATTCCATTTGTAGCATCGGTTGATTTGTTTACATCTGGAGATTCGTCTAAAAATAACCAATACGGTTTGTATTCCTATCAATTTGCTGATTCGAAACGGGATGAATTTAAATCGATAATTCGGAAATAAGTTTGGATCACAAAAAGAATAAAATTTAATCACAATCGAATTCTATTTCATTTGATGGAGCAAAATGGCTAAAGGCCGCTTGCGGTGGGATCTAAGGGAAAATATTTTTGTGATCAAATCTACATTTTTTTAAGTTCAAATCTTAAATAGCGATTAAATGGCACTTTAAATACATGCCATTCGAAACTAATATATGTGATCGAATCGTTGTCTATTTTATTTCAATGCATTTTTGTGACATCTTCTACCTACATTTAGTGCCATAAAAACCTCGCATTTTTACAAGTACTACTCTCAATGCGCAGCGTCGGACTTAGAGTGTATTTTTTGCTCTTTTTCATTGTCTGCCTTGCGGTTTTGATTAATTGACAAGGTGGAGGAGGAGGATGTGGTGAGGGCAGCAGCAGTAGAAGCAGTATGTATGATCATGAAATTCGGCGAAATATTTCTAACAAAATTTTCTGTCGTTCAGGTGGTAAATCACATTGTGTTGGCTATGAATGTTGGAAAATTTTCGTTGTTATAGGTGGATGTTTATGTTTTTCTCTTTGCTTCTGTTGTTGCTACAAAGGTAACGGTCGACCAAAGGAGATCAATTCAAAATTTGTCTACTGTGAGTCATCCCAGGGCTACACACCTGTACAAAATGCATTCCAAACGGGCATGTGGTTGAGTCGTTATTATCAACATGGATCGTGGCATGGAACACATCAATTGCACCTTTCATTCAATTCACATTCAATGGCCATTATAGGATCAGGGTGGGATGATGTCGGTGAATATAAAATTGATGGAATCTATTCAGAAAGAACGCAACGAATGGGATTGACGAAATACTATAAAAAGGGGACAGGAAATGCAGGGGAAAACTTAGGTCATTCGGTTACTATTCAAGTGACATTCAAAGCAGAGTTCAACCGATTTGAAGGAAAGTGGTATGTTCAGACGAAGCAGTATCACGGAGAAGGTGGATTTGTCCTTAAACTTGATTCGCTACTTGTATAAAGAACGACAACTCGCTTGAACAATTGTTTTCATAAAACAAGTTACTAACTTCATGAGATTGTACACTGTACAGTGAAAGTGGTTACCATACGATAAAGAAATAAAATTCATACCAAAAATGGCACCAGTGATGAAGCTATCAACAAGAACCCAGTTTAGATGCACAGCAACGGACATCTAAAATTCCCATAACAAATACAATGAATTGATAGAAGTAATAGATTCAAAATGAAGTGAGATTTTTAGATGTGCAGATGGACGAATTTGTGATAACGTCAAGAATCAAACGGCTGGGCTGGTTGAATGTGTTGCCGTCAAAAACACCGTGAGCAATTCTGAATAACACACTTAGAATCTCCATCGCATTGCGATTTGGTTTTGATATCTGTGGATCTATCAACAAAAACTGATGGCTACCAAGCATCAGCGATTTCTCTAATTTGTTATAAACAAACGATCATTGAAAGTTCAAAATTTTTAAAATGTTTTGCTCGCTTCGCTCGCGAACATTTTTCATTATGCATTGAAGTCTTCATTAAAATCATCGTAAAATTAATTCTGATAAAATGCGCCCTAGGCCCCTTCAAATACGAATTTTTCTTTTTTATTCAAAAGGGTCAAAAAGCTTATACTAGGCTCTGCATTAACTTTTTGTATGTAACTGAATACAATACAAACGAACAATGTTTACGCATCCAAGTGGAACACACAGCATATCTATCAAATACGAATTGATGTATAATTTTACTAAATATCAATTTCATTTCAATAATGGACTCCATTACTTCGGCTAAAATATCCCGGGAAAATCATGCTACAAGATTGGCAGATTTGTTTAATATCTTCGAGTCATCCGACGTAATGGCATATACCATATACCATACAGTGATTTCGATGATATATTCTACAGTAGAATTTCTACTTTGTCGTGACAAAAATGTGAGTTGTTGCCGGCTGTTGCGTTTTATTTGTCTTAACGTAATACATACACACATTCTATTGGAGCAGTGTGTTAATAAAATAACTCCAAATGTTCCTATCCCACCTAATATTGATGTCATCCCATACAAGGACGCTTAAGTAATTGTGTAGATGCATGATAACCATTAACCTTCACCCGTTATAATTGTGGAAATCTAAAAAAATATGACATCACGTTGGTAATCATTATACAAACTGCATATCAATATGGTATAACGCTATACGCTATGCCGCGGCCTGCCGAAAAAAAGTAACGAAAATATTTTTCGCAATATAAATATTCGTAAAATTGGCAATATGTGATATTTCATAGTTTCCCAGGTTCGGTTGATTGCGAGTTTGTATGGAAAATCTATTAACTGCTATAGGACACTTTTCAGTATACGGATCAATTTTCTGAAAGAGTCGTACACAAATGACTTCTCGCTACTTTATTGAATTTTTGGCCACTCATCCCCCTACGTCACACAAAAACTTACAAATGTCACCCAAACTTGTTAGGACCCTTTAATAGGACAACACCTCCCCCTCAAGGCTATAAGTCATTTGTGTACGGTCCCAAGGTGTAGCATTCGTAGCATGTCCACAATTTATTTTTCTATTGTCATTCAGAATCACCCATATACTTTTTGCACTCATTTTCGACATTCGTTTGGGTGTATCATCGAAAACAAGTTGAAAAAAAGTTCTGAAAATATTCAGTCTATAAAAGTGTTGGAATAATCAAGGCATGTCCAAGACGTAGCTGCAAGAAAAGTTTCAATTGTACAGCAATAGCATCGCTTAATTTATTTACATCATCTGGAGATTCATTTGAAACTAGTCCATACGATTCTGAATTGGATTCATTATATGTACTTCTTCAAAACTACTCTACATGTTATGCCGAACTATTCGAAATGATTTTGTCTACTTGGTTTTAATACATTTTGGTGACTCCTACAATTGGCCATAATTATCTCGCTTACTTCAAAGATATCATTTAAATGAAAGCAATGCATAACATCGAGCGTAGAGTGTATTATGTGACCTTCTTGATTGTTTGCTCTGCAATTTTAATCAATTGCCAAGGAGGAGGAGGAGGAGGAGGGCATAGTAGTGGCGGTGGAAGCAGATTCAGAAGCAGTAATAACAACAACCGTATGTGCTATGCGAGTGTGACAAAATATTTGTTGACCAATTTTTCTGCCTTATAGATGGCAAATCAAATTGTGTTGGTAGTGAATGTTGGAAGCTTTTCGCGATTATTATGGGGATTCTTTCAGCCATAGGTGGGTCTATTTTATTTTGCTACTGTTTTCACCACAAACGTAAAGGCCGACCACGGAAAAACAATACAACATTTGTCAACTCTGTGCCCTACCAACAGTACACACCCGTTAAAAATGCATTTCAAACAGGCATGTGGTCGAGTCGTTATTGTCAACATAAAACGTGTCATGGACCATATCAATTGCACCTTTCATTCAATCCACATTCGATGACCGTTAATGGATCAGGATCGGATGATGTCGGCGAATTTACAATTGATGGCATTTTTTCGGATAGAACGCAACGAATGGGATTAACAAAATACTATAAACAGGAGACAGGAGATGCAGAGGAAAACTTGGGTCATTCTGTTACTATTCAAGTGGTGTGGAAGGCAGAACAGAACCAATTCGAAGGAAAGTGGTATGTTCAGACGAAGAAGTATCACGGAGAAGATGAATTTGTCCTTAATCTCATTGAATCAATTGTATGAAGATCGAGCAGCTTTTTTCTGTTAAATATTTCCATTAGACAATGGCACAATAAATATATTTATCAACGAAAACCCAGTTTATGGGTCATTACAATACGGCGCTGTCTTGGGAGTAGGGACAGACCGAAGCGTGAGAGGTTAGATGTACGTACAGATACGCACACCTAAAGTTCCCGTAACGAGTAGTAATCCCGTGACTATCAAAATTTAAACCAAAATATCTTGAAAGTATGAAGTATGAAGAAAACATAGAAAAAGCATCAGATTTGTTTCTGGAAAAGATCGGTTTTGACGTTACTAATTGGCAACGGACAATTAGAATATCATATGAGTGAATGTGTACTCACAACAATGTAATGTAACAAACTTTTTTGATTCAATTCAAATAGTTACATTTGGCGCCCAACCTTCACATTTGGCTTCTAGGTTTTTTAATTCCCCGTGGCGGCACGGCAGAGGATAGTCTCTAGCTTCTAACCAAATTACTGTTAGAGATTAGGTATAACTAATGAATTTTGTTACTCAATAATGACCCCCCTTTGATGAGTACAATATTATTCTGGCGGTAAAATTTGAGCAGCCGGACCGTGAATGTTGGCGTTTAACTAAAGTTTGCCAAAGTTCCTTAAAAAAGTTTATTTCAATCAAATCCCAGAAATGAAAGGGCTGAGCACTGAGTTATTTGTAGTGACTGTTTGACGTTGTGCGTTAGTCAGTTCAAAAGCTTACCTTGTGTGACTTTATTTTCGCCATACGTGCAATCTCGCGAAGACCGTTGATTTGATCGAATTGGTTATCTTTTAGGGTCGCGTTCTTAACGTAAAGGAAAAGTACGTCCAAAATTGAAACTTGTTCCATACGATTTCGAGCCGACCGTAAATGTCCAAGAGATATGCCCCTACAAGGAAAAATTAAATTGTGTTCTGCGATTAAATTTTACTGAAGAATCGTACATCTGGGGGAGGCTACGTTCACAAGATTTCGAACGCTTCTTTGGTTTCATATGACACAGAATTTGCTTCCAATGAAAATAGAATTCCTGGATGTAATGTCGCTCGTTCTCGTACATATATTCTGACAATTTGGAATATAATCTGGTGATTAGGCCGGATGTCTTGGATATGAGTAAACATAGATCGTCCTTATTCTCGTATTGATTGTACAAGACCTGTAAGAAATTGGAAATGCATAACTGAGGACGTGGATAATCTGATTCTCGGTCAATATTCAAAAAGAATTCTCAACGAAACGTTTAAAAAATGGAATCTCGATCTCGTCGTGTTAACTAAATTCACCACTGTTTTCAACTTTAGTTCATAACGTCATTGCTTAAAAGCAATTTTAGCAAGATGTGTAAGGTTTGCAGATCAGGTTGAAGGATCTTAATTTGGTTTTTAAAACTTTTTTTCAAACTTAAGTCTAACCTATCGAAAACAACTGAATCTCAAACCTTAATACAAATATCGACGACTTTAACCTTTGCTTTTTTCATATGTTGCCTCTAGCGGCTCTCTTAAACAGGTGTCCTATGACGATCATATTTTTTAACAAACAACAAAACAATTTACCGTAAATGACGCAATGTGTCTCTTCACATCAGAATTATCGCGTTGAGTGGTTCGTTCTGCATGTCGGTGCAAGTCTCGTAGGAATTTTACAAACGGTTCATTGTTGTATCGGCTATCCTAAAAGATGTGGAAGCCATTAGCATATTCTAGAAATGCTTCGTTTTGAATGACCTAACGAAACGAAAATTAACTTACAGGCAATGTTTCTTCTTCGGATTCCATCGTCAATGTACGTTAGCGCCTGTCTGTATGTGAAACTTATTTTGATAATATTTTATTTAGCTTGAAGGCGGCCGAGCCGACAACGTAAATTGTACATAGAGGCCGATTTGAATCAATGCTAAAAGCAGTTTCTATTCTGATAATAGTCGAGAAAATGACTGAATGCCTGACAAACTTTTATTTTAGATTTAGTACATGCATGAAAGTGTCTGTAACTTTTCAAGCAACGCACCATGCAGTTGTAATGACCTGTACAGTGCCATGACAATTGACTTTTTAAAAGTGTAAAAATCGATACTCTGACCGATTGTCTTATCTGACAATAAAATGTTATGAAGAAGATGAAGAAGTTGTGTTCGAGGTTACACGGTCCGATTTCAAATCCTATAATTTTGAAAAACAAAGTTTGTGACTTTTATTTGCTAGAGAGTTGTCTTGATTCTCCCAACTTCATTCGTTTCAACATGCACTTGCCGTATGTATGGCGACGCGGCGTTAAAGATACTTAGTTATTTGTACTGCGGATTTTACAAAGATTAACAACCTACTGTAGGGAAGGTAGCGCTCAAGGCTTTATACTGGGGAGGTCTCCAAAGAGGTTTTGCCATCCGCCATTTTTTCAAGTAAATAGTGTCACACCTTTCGCATACAAAAAAAAACTCACCTCAGTTGAGTTTGTATGGCGAGGTGAAGTTTTTGCATGAAACTGGTGTGGCAGCCGATTACCTGTTTGGCAAGACCTCCTTAGGGTATAGCCTAATGCCGATACCTGTCTTTCTTTTTCAGATGAATTGTGTCACACCATTCCTATAAAAGAAAAAACTCACCACAGCCGAGTTTGTATGAATGACCAAGGCTATATACTGGTGGAGGTCACCTCGATCGCCATTGTATTAGGTACGCGGGAACACACCATCTTCGATGATTTTACTTACAAAAAAAAATTCACCACATCATCACAGTCGGTGAATTTTTGTATGAAATCTGCCATACTATCGTCAGCTGTGGGGTGTAACCCAATGAACGTTAAAACCAGGTATGGTCTGTTCATACAGTAAAAATTTTTTATAAAAATAATTTTGACAGTTCGAATGTT
>JANTFA010164127.1:0-10120 GCA_026413405.1 Phytosciara flavipes
GGAATCAGGTTTTGTTCTTTTGTGACCAATATGTGATCATGAACCACCACAAGTTTCGTATTGTTAGCCTTGAATTTCTGTTCAAATATTATTATACATTGCGAACATACCGAGCTGCTGTTGTTATTATTCTTGCTGTTGTTGTTGTTGTTATCTTACGATTTAAACAAATGGAGAGAAGAAAAAGAAGAAAAAAAATTCTGTCATCTTATGCGATTACTAAAATTGAAATCAACATCAAATTAATCACCCAAATAACCCACTCATTTCATTTGAATCCACTTAATGTTCTCACACAAAATGTCGGCATTTCGGTGTGGAGTATCGAATTTTCGATGAATATGTCGTATTTGAGTGAGAAGATAAATGCCAGCAGCTAAAAAGCAACTTTTCTCAACTCAGTGACGAAAAGTGAAATTTTTCGTCGCTTCTATTGAGAGTGATGCTGTACGGAAGTCGGTGATAAAAGTACGTTATTATGAGTGACAAGCAGTGGAAGTCGTAAGCTTGTCCTAAGTAGGCAAAGCGTTTCGGCCTTGTGTGACAACTTACACATCTACACATCGTGTGCCTGAAAAAGCTTTTCTGCAACGAACTTTTTCATGCGTCATTTGAGTGACATTCGAGGATTCTTTTGTTCTGCTTTTCTATATTTAGCTTCTTGTCACTGAGCGACGAAATGGATTTTCATTTATACTTTTTGTCACTACTATTGAGACATTAACCGTAACAAAAACTTGCCATCACCGAAACTCGAACCCCCAACACCAACGCTCGAAACTTATCGAGCAACACCTCTAACCACTTGAAGCATCATAAATCCAGTCTAAGTGATTGTTTATAGAATTTCTCATTCGTATGCTGTTAGGCTACTTGTTCTGCATTTCCAAAGTCCACTTTTCGTAGCTGATTGCAGAGACCTTGTATGGAACACGTTGAGAAATTGGGTGCTTTTGTCACACGATGTGGTTCAAACATAACATCTAGTGGCAAAAACCAACCCAACTCCTCAACGTGATGTCTAAGAAAGCATTTATCACTCGGTTGCATGAATAACTACTATTTACATATCCTTAACAAGCAATTTGTATCAGCGGAGTGTACGAAGGTACATAAAGTCCTCACGAGCTGTCAATGTTAAAACAGCTTAGACCAACTCTTATGGCAAAACCTTGGCGCTGTAGAGATGTTTGTTATGTCAGAGCAAGGTGAATTGAAAATAAAAAAGTGAAATTAGAAAATGAGATCACCGGGAAAAAATTTCAATTAACTCTTGGTCATATATTAAGCCGAAACATAATTGTGCGACTGGTAAATCCGGTTTCCCAGCCGCAATAACATCGCTACGATTATGTAAACTGGAGGGTTCACACAATTTTTTGAAAGCGTTGGTGTTTTTCCTCCTTAGTTACAGTCCTTAGACTGACAAATACAACTTTTTAACCTTCAAAGCTTGCATTAGTTCGAACGAAAAAAGGCGGGAGTTTCGAAAGTCAAAATTCTAGATGCTCAGTCTAGATTAGTATCTGACCTACGATGTTTGATCTTATAAATCACTGGTTAATTACTTGTTAAATTTCTCAATCTCAAAAAGTGAGCAGCCCCCGATTCTAAATTATTGAATTGTTTCCATTCACAGACATTTTTTGTTCTTTTATTCTAATTGCAATTAATTGACATATTGCAAGTCGTATCTAGCGGCACCCAGTGTATTTTCATGAGGTGGGTGTCTAAACACAAACTTTTAATCGGCAATTTTTCTGATTGAAAAACGATAGACACGCTTTTATTAACAGCTCAATGATCATTCCATAAAATTTGCGAGTTAATTTTGATTTGTAAAAAAACGCAAATCTGTGGTTGGCGGTTAATTTTAAAATTTTTGGCCGGATTTGCATTTTAAATGTTGATCGATAAAATTTCAATTTTTCAATCTCATTTTGACGCATTTTATTGTTATTCTGAATTATTGCCGCCACGTCTAGACAATGTTATTGCCGAAATGCGGTGCATTGTTAAACCACAGCGTGAACGGAATCTTTTTTTTCCGTTCGTTGTTGTTGAAATTAAGTCAAAGATAAAAATTTTATTTGCCGGCTTTCCTTTAGTTTTTTATGACTTCTAGGTCACACTCGTAACTGAGTAAAGAAAAGATTAAAAGAATTTTTTTAATAAACAAAATATTCAAATCTAAATTAGACTTTCGGCCTTTTTCACAGAAAATTAGTTCACAATTGATGTTAATGAACCTTGAGGTGTTTTTATTACTTTTTTTTTCAGCTAAATGCCGAAGAGCGAGTAAGAAAAACACCAGTGGGAATTGTTCAGTGAATGTCTAGAAAATGCAGAACAATTGAGGCATTTCATGAGGCATTTCATTAGTCAATTTCCATCACTTTATGTTCTTTAGAGTAAAGAATCGAAAACCTCAGTGACATTTTTTTTTGGACAAGACATTCTTCAAATCGACTTTATGATGGCACGACTTTGGCCAAACGAAGAAAAATGTAGATCTTGTTGTCAACCACATTTTCGAAGTTGGCCAAAAAACTGAGATTTACGATTTTTTTTATAAAAATTTCATTGATGCAAGGCTTGGCTTACGATATCGTTTTGTTTACGCATTCTTCACGTTTTTATAGATTGAATGAACCACTACACAGTACACTAACATACAGTCTGAACATTCTATCAACACATCCATAATTAAGCCACTAAAAATCTCATTTTCACATCCGATTGCCCTAAAAATATCTTTTCCATTTATTAAATTAAAAAACCGAAATATTAGCATCGGCAGCCTATACATAAAACGTCTCGATTGAAACATAAACCCAATATTTTCATAATGTCTTGAACCGCAGAGAGTGCGCGCGTCCACAAATAGCCCACCATACTGTCAAAAAATTATTGATAAAATATGTCAAAGTGTTTTTTCGAATAATTTTTAGCACACACGACTGAACCTATTTTTAAAATGTTGAATTGACGCCAAGTCGACCAAATTAATGACCGAAACTTTGAAAAATTATATCATTCCCGAATGGGTTTGTGTGTGAGTGTGATGTCTTTGCAACATATAACGTTCGCCATCAAAACATTTTGTGTTTTCGTACGTTTTGCACGTTCCAGTAACGATCGGGTGATGCTAAAATAATATTTATGCAACGACGTTGCGAAAAGTGAACCTTTTCATGGGTCATTTTAGTAACGGTCGAGGGGTATTTAAACTAGTGACGAAATGGAATTTCTTAGTTCGTAGTACTAATGATCAATAGCGAATACTTAATCACCTAGTGTCAGGTGAAGTCAGGCGAAATTGTTCAATCCGAGGTTTCGAACCCGGGATCCTAGGCGTATGAGTCCAATGCTCTACCGATTTAGCTATCTGGCATCTTCCCATTTGAACCATTGAAGATGAACAAATAATCCTGGCATGACCAAACCTCGAACCATCGACACCGAAGCCGAATGCTTATCGAGCAACACCTCCAACCAATCGGCTATTGAGATCTGTAACAACAATACGTTGTATGCGACACGTTGAGAAATTCGGTGTTTTTTTCATACGATTTTATTAAATTGACTTGGTTCGTTGGATAAAATTACATCCAGTGACAAAAACAGCCCCATTCTTCAACTTAATGCACGATCATGCAACACCGCTGTGAAAAGTGAACTTTTCCGTGGATGTTTTGGGTGATGGCATCTTTTTGTCGCTCCAATGTTTTTTTAGGAACAAATTTTGAATCCCCTACACCAAGACCTAATGCTTATTGAACCAGATCCTTAATTGGCTATTATTTATGCAGACTGATTGATGCTGGATGTAGATACGTTCACTATTACCAGAGGGTTGCAGAAAACGTTGCAAAATTGAGTGTCTTTGTCACACGATGTGATTGTCAAATTCACTTCGTTAGCAACTTGTTGCATAATTAACTATCAATCGCACCAGTTTGTTGTTCGAGCCATCTCAAATGAAAACAGAAAGTTAAATAATTTTCGATCGAAAGAAAACGAGCAGCCTCATTACGGAATTTCCAAGCGATAGGTCCAATTAATTTAAGTGGAAAATAAAACCCGGATATTTCAAATATTTTGCACTGTGGCCGTGCCGGTATGTCGAGTGCCGCTATCATCATTTTGTTTATAAATTTAGTAATTATTTCGGTTCTTGGCTTTATCTTCTGATATAAATTATGTTCAATAAAATACAGAGCCGACACGAAATGCTTGTTTACGAATTAAAATGGCATGTTAAAAGATTAACATTAACACCGAAATATTCGTCCGCCATGCCATCGAAGAATAATTGAAAGTTTTCTTCATAGAAACCAAGAAAAATTTTGTTTCTTTTTACAAACGAAATTGTTATGTTTTGTCGTGTGCATGTCATATTAGAATTCACATAAAACAGCACCAGAGGGAGAGGCCTAAGATGTTTTTCTAGATAATGTTTCCTTTTCATTGAGTGATTCTGTGTGTAACAAAAATGTGTGGCTGGCGAACGGACAATTTTAGTGCACACATCAACTTAGCGCGCACGTGAATTACGATTGAGTTGAAATTTTTATGAGTGGGAATTTTTATGAAGCATTTTCTTTCGTCATTTACGAAACTGTTTGGCCTGGGCTATGTGGACAGAAAAGTCGAATTAAATTTTATCGAAATTTCGGTGTCTTATAAGTGTTTCATGATTTATTGCCATCAATTTAGCACTTCCGTTTTTTTCTTCTTGTGTTGTCGGATCGGGTCTATTAATTTTAATGGGAGCGATTTTAATGAATCAATTTGAGTCAATGAGTTGAATGGGAGTCAATGAATTGTATGGTGAAAATGGAGTAGGTAGACTTTAACTGCGACTTCAAAGGCTAATTCAGTCAACTAGTTACTCGTTATGCTGAAAGATGATCTGCCTTCAAAGGAATGTACAGACTGAGAACAGTTTTTGAAGAAAATATATTGCCAGCAAGGGACTGTTCGTAAATGACGTCACGCTGATAGGAGAGAGAGGGATCAAAGAAACGTGAATGTACCTACAGATCTAGAGGACGTCAGATCGCTAGAACAGGAACGAAAACACAAATGATTTTTCCTTGTCAGCAGCCTTGCGTCGAAGGAAAATCGTTTGTGTTGGATTTTTCGTTCAGTCACCAAAGATACGTAGAACTCGAGCTTCATACGCACGAGGTACACGGTTCGAACCCAGGTCGGTGCATACAACAAAACTTAATAACAATTTTTCTTTTCGTTCCTCGATTAAATTTATGTTCTAAACTGACTAAACTGACTTCACTGACTAAATTTGAGTCTTAAGACGACTCTGTTACGCATTAAAAAGATTGTATTTCGTGTCTGTTCAAACCAAATAATCTGACGTCCCCTAATCTGACATCCCCTAATCTGACTTTCCTACTCTGGCATCTCAATATATCACCCGTCTGAAGTAGTAGCAAAAGAAGTTGCAAAAAAAATCACTGTCTGGCAACACTGAATAAAGATTCAATTTATGCTAGAATCTAGCCGCTAGATTATAGCTGAGCGTTTTGTTTAGGTAACGATGTGATTCCATGTATTTCTGTCCAAAATTCACAAAAATGTATGGGTGATCTCGCTAAAATTTGAAGATTTAGCAACTAATTCAACCTAAGGACTGAAGTGACTGCAAAAAGTTGTTGTTAAAACATGGAAATTTTACGACTACGTCAACCTAAGGGCGTTCATCTAGTTGAATCTTTATTCAGTGTTGCCAGACGCTCCGACAAATCTTACATATGGGACAGTAGATACCAACAGCGGAGGGAAAATAGAGGCAAAAATGGAAACGTATGAAAATAGGATTATTCATTATCGCCTGAGTGATAAATTTGTTAATGATCCAAATAAAATCTTTAGTTTTACTAGCGTGCACAGTTCCCTATCCCAGCGTCTGTTTCGGTGTCTGTGTCAACATGATTCCACTTGTTAGCTAATTAAGAACAACCAACTCGAATGTAATTCTTAACGTGCGTCATCTTTGATATTTATAGTTTTCCTATGACTGTCTTTGCGACAACATAATTTCAATTTAAAAGTGATTGTGTTGGCATTGTATTATGTACCTGAGCGACTGATTAAATAATGACTCCCGAAGAGACTTCATTAAAGAACAATCAAAAAGAAAAATGGTTTACGCGGATATAAAACACGCAGAGTTTCTCATCGCACCTATCAACGAATCCATTCATCATCTTTGAAATTATTGTATTTGTCGGCCTTACGGCGTCACATTGATAACGATCATACTTTTATTTCAATACACACAAGCTGATTAGCAAAATCCAATTATGTTCTGTTACATGAGGAAGAAAATGTTTTCTTCATTTTGTAAAAATGGAATTTTTTGTTCTGCCTTCATCTTCTTAATAAATATCCCTGCGAATAACCATAGCGTGGAACATCACAAGCTCAAAATGTTCACTATAAATAAAATGATTTCGCGTTTTCCCTCAGTGTGTGTGTTGCCTGTTCGTCTAAATTATAACCTGACGAATCAATAATATATTATTATACGTCGCTGAGCTCGACCTGTATCTCTCATGAATTAAAAAAAAATAAAATAAAATCAAAGTTTTTACAAGAGAGATATTATTAAAGGGAACAGCATACATGTTGGTTATAACGACGATCGCTTGACGAATGAAATGTGCATGTGGAATTACAAGAAGAACATTTTAAACATTTAACGGCATTGACGGAAGAATGGTTTGAATCGATCAAGATTCTTGTTTCATCTTGTCCTTTTTACACTCAAATGCAATTCATTTGCGAAACGTTTCACGAAGCGGATGAACAAACTTTACTAAAACAACCGGCAGTATCAATGTTCCACCTTGCTTTGTTAACATGATAACTGGAGAGTGAGTTCAGTGGTTCACTTTGTCGGGTACGGTTTGATGTTAACAGAACAGAATAGAATTTGTCTTGATTACTTTATGAAACGAATATCGGTTGGGATAATTAAATCCAGAAAGAGGACACTTCAGATTGACAAGAATTTTTAGAAATGTGATATTTGGTTCACTTAGCTTCGTTTGAATGGTTATTTCAGTTCGAACTTCCCAATAGGTCAATACCTAGTCCAGCTTTTCAACGTGACTTCTAATTTTCATTCCCTGGTTATCTTAGTACATTCCGTCCCTGCTTCCAAATTGTTGCCACGTACAAAAAATTTATTTTGCCGAGCAGAAGAATTTTATCCCATGTGTATTGTGTAGGTCTAGGTAGCTCAATCGGTAGAGTGTTGTACTCACAGCCTGCGGTTCTCGGCTTCGATTCCCGGTACAGGCATTGTTCATACAGTTTTTCCTAATCACTGTGCTATAAACTTATACTCGTTGAGCTTTATTGGCCGTTAGGTGTCACAAAAAATCTGAAAAAATTGGAATTGAAAATCGACAGAAGTGAAAGAGAAATGTAAACATGCAGTAAGTCCATCTGTCTGTAATGATAGAAACTCAGATACACCAGCTGCCAAGTCGAAATGACGCCACAGTGTAAGTTATTACATTGACGGTTGGTTTGGATTCCAACTTAATCAGTAGGTCCACTTTCAGTACCTATGGCACAACGGAAGCCACAGTGCGTGTTCTAACAAACAATTAGAACAACTCCCTTTAATTAAAAAAAAATCCATGCGGAAAGTGGTTACTACATGTGCCCCCGCGAAAAATGGTCATTACATGCATGTTTAGGCCTCCTTGCGGAAAGTGTTCATTACATTTTATAACAACTTTCCGCACTCACTTTATGTGAAACCGCCAAAATTGTTTGTTCTATCACGCTTATAGCGAAATAATGATTGTTAAAGCAAATGAAGTAAAAGATTTTAGTATCAATCACAACATTTTAACCAAAAGAACAACCAAACTTATCACAGCAATGCGTCGGCCATTTCTAAAAGATTAAAGCAACGGACCCAACAAATTAGAAATATTCGAATGTTTTATCGTCTGGCTGCCTACACCATTGTAGAATTTTAACGGTCGTTTCAGTGTCATATGGATTTTCTCCGAAAGAATTCATTTTCGTGAGAACATATTTACAGTTTTAGTCCAACACTAAGCCCAATGATTGTGTAAACAATCAAAACATATGCAAAGTTTAGCGAAGAAGAAGAAGAGAAGAAAACAACAAATCGCCTTGCGAAAGGTATAACTTTGCGACTGTTTTAATATCCATAAAAATGTTATTTCGTTTTTATAAAACAACAAACACAAGTCAAAATTTAAATAAAAATATTTGTGGGTATCACATGAGAGCCAGCGACTGCGTGTCGTGGACATATTGCATAAAAAATGCTTTTTTATTACATCAGACGTGACAGTATAAACGTTCCGAACATACATTCGATGTCAATACATACACTTTTTATCGCTTGGGGTTCTGTATAAATTATGAGGTCGTTTAATCAACAGTGGTAGGACCACGGCAACAAATGTTTGGTTACAGCCACCAAAGAAAAAAAACGGTTGACATTTTTCGTGTATCACTCTGTGAGTGCATCGACATCAATGTTTTTTATGAATATTGTAACGAAATGAGAAAAAACTATGTAGACGGATGGAAAAACAGGATTAAATTTAAATCAAAACTGGAAGATCGACATTCTTTCCGAATGAATTTGGATTCGAAAATTTTTTAATGTTTTGTTAGAAGTGAGGAGTCCATTTTTCAAAATCTTTTGAAGATTTTATTTCGTTGCAGAAATGCAGAAAAAGGACATGAGGGAGTAGTGAATTATAAAGGAAATGAAATTTCATTGACTTAGCTCATTTTAAACATCTTCATTCTACTAAAAAACATAAGGCGGACCCGTACGAGTACGACATATGGCTAGTTGTCCATAAAAGACATACCCCTTAAAGCTACACTGCAACACTAAATCTTTAAATCATTCCATTTAAACACATCCCTTGTTAAAGCTTGCCTCAGCAATTTCGATAGTCCCAAACGAAATCTAATTTGAAAATTAAAGTCTGGAAAAAATCCACCAAAATCAGCTGAAACTTGATCGAGATATGAGCAAAAATACGAGCTAAAAACACTGAAATCCAAGATGGCTGCTGGCGGCCATTTTCATAGTTAACATGAAACAGTTCTACCGCTTCACGGTTTTTATTACATTTCAATCAAAAATATTCATGAAAATCGGATGAAATTTACTCGAAATTTCGATCAAAAACTCTATTCACTGCGGCCAAGTAGCTCGACTTAGGCTCACTATATGGGATCTAACTACGGAGCCCGTCATCTGGTTTCGAAAAACCTTTTTTCCTGAATTGGAATTGAACATTCGCCTTACATTTTGTACGAGCAATACTGACGGTAACATATGTGAGAAACCTCAACTAGACTTAAAAGTAACACTAATTCGACCAGATCTCTGGATCGGCTTGACCGATTTTGTTCATCTTCGAACTTAAACTACCATATTTGTGAAGACAAATTGAGGAAAAAAAGTCCCATCAGGATTGGTTTCGTTTTACTCAAGTTATCCTGCGATCGGACGAAGAGACAGAAAAAATTTGTCAAAATCGGATCTCCAGCTAGGAAGTTGACCTATAGAGTGAGCCTAAGTTGTGCTACTCGGTCGTACAGTGGAGGTAGAGTTTTTTTTATCGATATCTCGAGTACATTCCATTCGATTTTTATGATTTTTTTTTGTTTGAAAGGTTATATGACGACAGTAAAGTGGTAGAACTGTGTTCGGTGATCTAAGAAAATGACAGCCAGCCGCCATTTTGGATTTTAAGGTTTTTCGTTTATCTCAAGTAAATTCAACTTTATTTTGATAAATTCTTTCCAGAGTTTAATTTCCAACGTTACTCGTATGGATCCACGTTCTCTTTTTATTGCTAATTTGGAATCTAGGGGTGACCATACTTCGTATACGAGTCTAAAAATCAAATTAAAAAGGTGAAAATAAAATAAATTTTCCCACACCGTTATTTACCCACAAAGACGATGATTCTCGTTACCTTCATTCTACGTGGTCCCTGCCGTCAATTACACCTTCTTATGTTAAATCGCAACACGATGCCAAAAATTCGAAATAAACTGAAAATTACAAAATTGG
>JANTFA010164138.1:0-10120 GCA_026413405.1 Phytosciara flavipes
AGACATATGAGCTTTGTAAATTATTTTGCTCTTAAGCTGTAAGCCGATTATATTTTGAATTTTTAACGTGGAGAGGGATTTAAATAACGGAAATTATCTCTCGGTATACTATTCGGAGGATTATGATTACATTCGCTCCATTTGGTTTGCTTTTTCGCATAATATAAGAAAATTGAAAATGGAGAGAAAAAAATGCACAAAGAAAGGACGTCACTCAAGAAAGTTTTTAATTTTTACCTTGATGCTGTCGTAGCAGCATATAACCCGTCCATTTTGAACTTCAACATTCGGTGGTGGATGTGAAAATCTGCATTCGGTGTCCGTTCGGGAACATTTATTTCGCTGGAATTCCCGACACACATCCAACTGCAACCAACGCGAATCTTTTCCACTCAAAATACACTTCATATTAATTAGCGACGTCATTTTTGTTAATCTGATTTGGGGTTGTTATCTATTCGCAGGAGGATTTTGACGACTTCAAAGATGCTTTGTTCAAATCTGAAATGCCATAAAATAAATAAACTTCAGCTTATGATGGAAACTTTCACAAAATTTATTTACATGTTGGAAATATACAAACGAGTTGGAAAAGGATTAAATGACTTTGCTAAAATGCTTGAGTGGTGTGTTATACTGTTGAATGGGAATATAATTACAGAAAATTCCATAAATATCAAAGGAGAAAAAATGGAATTTATTTATTTATTACCATAATAAATATGAATAACGTTTTTGTGAAGTCTTAGCTTTAGCTACAACGAGATGCAATTATGAATTGGGGAATTGCTTTTGTAATTGTATATGGTAACCCCAATAATTGTGATGATAGTGTGACAACGCCGTATTGAGTAAAAGTTACGGAACAGCTAGCAACATAGATATTCGAACCAGTTCACGCTGCATCAGACTGTCATTGAATACCGCATAGCACTACTTTCTGGCATGAACATAACAAATATTTGTGTTGCATAAGCAATCAAAATAGGCCTAAGGGTATTCGTAGTTTCCTTTTTTATACTCAGTAGGGCAGATGCTCAATAGCTAGTAAACTGGTCTGCTTTCCATTAAACGATTGAAGTGTGAGAGTTCGATTCTCAACTGTGGCAGGAAAAAAATCGATTGTGGGATGTGTATACAAAACACAGCTGATTGAATTGGTTCGAGTCTGTGGTATTTGATGGAAAAAGCTTTCAAACGGCTTGCTGGAAAAGATATTCTTGGGAGACGCTGGCTCCTATGTACATAAACGGCACTCAGCATCCATTCATTCGCATAATTCTTTGTTAATTTGATTTTATAGGATTTTTTCGCACCTGGTTGCACGTGCCATTGTCTCTAACTGTTGCGGAATACTTGCCACCAAAAAAGGTAAAAACTTTTTGTGCGAAACGAGATTCCAAATTTTTGCGGTTCTAGGTTTCCTCTATAGATTTCGACTTTTGTGTTCGGTCCAGTAACTGGGTTGGATACGCTATGTAACAATGATCTAGTCTCTGACCCGTCAAGGGTTGTTACGGCGGATTTTTATTTATTATTATAGGTAAGTAGGTGCACCATTAACCGGCCAGCCAAATTTCCATGCAAAAAGTGGCCGGTAACTAGTGAAATTGTAGTCTGGACGTTTATACTCAAACACCTTTAGCCAAACAAAATGCCCGAATACAGTACGTGATCTCGGGATTCCGGCGTAGTAATTTGTTTTTCAGTCGGACCAATATTCACCGAACGATTAGACTTTGAAATCAATAGGTATTAAACATGGAACAATGTCTTTTCTAAAGTCTCGGCGAAACGATTTATACTCGATATACGGAGTATAGTAGTAGATTATTTCATATGGAGTGGGATCCTCGAAACAGCGATTTTTCATGAGCGAAAACGAGACAACAACATATGACTGCTTTGACACCAAATGAATAATGTTTGACTTAGCGCTCTAGGAAAGTAATTATCTGTCAAAGCAAATCGTGAATGCAATAAAAATGCGAACGTTTTCCTTCCGTAAAGACAGGAGTGATGTTTACTTGCTTACATGAGAGTTTAAAGGATTTTTGAAGTTTCAAATACAAGTTTTCATGTTAGTAGCAGTGCTATTGTGGGGTGGCATCTTTGTAGTTAATTACTAGACAATCTCAAAAGCATAATGGTCAACTCGATTAAATTGCCAGTTTAAGTGTTCGAAAATTAACCGCAACCGATTGTCAACCGTGTATACAAAACACAGCTGATTGAATCGGTTCAAATCTGATGTAGTCTGGCATCAGTGCGTTTACGCGGCCTACCGGTCAAGAAACTGTTGAGAGCCACCGGTATTCTAGTATTTTACTCTCAATTAATTCGTTCCTAATGCACTAGATGTCACTAAGTTTATCACTGAGCATTTTAGAAGAAATTCGGTACGAATCTCGAAAACATTAGTAAATTAGTAAAATACCGATCCACCTGTGCTTCCTTCGCGGAGTAAGGTCGTTATTATTGTATGTACTAGACAATTTAATAGGAATGTTCAACAAATTGAAGAAAACTTTATGTGTAGTAATTAGTTTCACAGTTACCGGTCCCTATTCATAAATTATGTTCATTATATCCCTAGTTGTGGAATGTGTGTCGATCCTTGTGTAACAGAAATAATATCAGATACTGCCGTCGAAAACCCTTGCTCATTTAAACGATCTCTGAAAAGCAATCCTAGTCGTCGGGATTTATAGATTTTGTTCATGAAAATCATTGAATGAAAGTCAGTTCAACGCCATGGAAATCCCCAATTAGAAGGTTTTTTTTTCAGTGAATTAAGATTGACATAGTTTATCGACGGTATCACACAACCTACCAAATATATTGAAAGGAAACTTTTTTCGCTTCGATGTTTATTTTAATCCACAAACATTGTTCATTGAAAATGTATTGGCCGCAAAGTACTAGATTTTTGTAAATGTGAATCGAATACTAATGCCTTGAAGCCGAGAAAACGTATGGATGCGATTAAGAAATTCCTGAAATTCTTCACTAATGTAGATTGGCTGGATTGGTAATGGATTTACACATTTAAGAGTCGAATCACTAGTATCTGTGACTGTTTCACGCACATGGTAAGCATACTAAGCGTATACCCACCAACTACGTCTAATCATTCTAACAATCTTTTACTTCATTTGTTTGGGTTTACATTTTACTATTAGACCTCACAAGTCAGAGATAATGATCATTTTTGGCATCGCTGTCAATAACAGATGACACATTCGTCAGTAGTCTTACAGTTCGCTTGATCTTAATATTCAATTTACTTCTGACTCAATACAGTTCTGTATGAATACAAAAATTGCGAAGAGAATTTATTTTCCAATGAGGAATCCATAAATTTTATAGTTTTGAATAAAAGATGAAGAAGAAGAAGAACTTAATGATTGTAAACTGAATTGTGAATTTTTGAAATCAGAATCCATTATACTCAACGAAATAACAACAGAAAAATTCAATAGACAAAAAAGCTTGCGATGAACGATAATTTTTTTCGGAAAAACTTATGGCAACAAAACGTAAGGAGAATATAACAATCCGAAGGAATAACAATAAAGTTGTAATAAAAGTTCCTAGATATATCGACTTGGAATCAGTTATGGATATTTTATGCAATGACGTGCTCATATAAAAAGGAATCATTAGAAAGTTACTATCGGTAGAAAGGCAGGTATAGGATGAAGTAAGCATAAAAATAATCGACTTCAGTTCAGTTTGAATGTAAAAAAAAATGTTTCTTTTCGTATGAATATCCATTTCGAAACGGTAATAATTCTTTGAATTTCTGAAAGAACAAATTGCAACACTCACGGTAGGTGACTGACACTGAAATTTTAATGACTCAGTGTATTCACCCGGCGAAAACAGTTTAGAGACAATTATCTGATTTGAATGTTTTTCCACACCAAAACACAAGACTCAGTAAATACCGCGGACAATGTGGGAGTTTATACTAAGGATGTGCTAAATCTAGTACTTCAAAAACTTAGAAACAGACGTTCATGTGATTCGAAGTTGTAAACGTTAGAAATTTTTTCAACGTAGGCTTTCTGGGTGTATTCATTTAATTTCATAAGAATTTCACGAAAATAGGATGGCAACTGGCCATAGAAATAAGCAAATTGACACAATGAAACGTACCACAGTGACTTAGGAATGTTATGCTAGTTCCGTTGAATCATACTTCCGATAAGAAAGTTTTCAAAATTTCTTTCACTGGACTCTTCACACGTTGCGAACAATGATAACTCTAAAATAATTCTGTTAAGCTTTGATAAGTAGCACCACAATACTCTTTGCTGTGTATGAGACTGCATTAGCTTATTATTATCGTACCAACACCGGTAACAAAATGAAATCGTCCGCATATTGGCGACATGAACATTGTTCTAGCCACTGCTGTACGAGATTTCTTTCTTTGTCATATATCATCACTTTGGTTACCATTCGATTCAAGAGTGAAAAACAAAGCCCCCACAACAAAGAAAAACGTAACGCTTTGAAGTCGTTATCTTCACATAATGTACAACAACAAAAGGATATTTTTGTACAAGCACAAAGAGAATGCAGTCGTTGATATAAATATCAAGAATTGGATGTTCAATTGTTGTTTTACCGAAAAAAAGGAAGCATGAGATGTATCAGATGTCGTTTTGTATAAATTATGCAAGAAGATAATGGATAATTGTGGGAGGTTTGACTACTTCGACGTAAAGCACCATTTCAAATAAAAAATTGTTTCACGGTATGCTTTTAGGACGCACAGATTTTTTTGTCAGCCGGCTTAAATGTGCCCGGGGCCGTTTGCAGCCGCCTCCAATATGAGTATTTGTGAGATGGTCAGTAGCTAGAGCAACATTTTCGATCGATATTTTAAAGCACTGTAAAATTTGTAGCATAGACAAACTTATAAAAAAATCGGATTGTTCTGGAGGCATGTCCAATTTTTTGCTTAGAGCAATAATGTGTGTCGATTAAAAATAACTTGGAAAACTCCAATTCCCCATCAACGACGTCTTCATCAACGTATATTTTGGTCTTTATTTTGTTGCTAATTTTTGCTTCTTAAAGTTGAGAACACACGAGCAATTTTGAGTTGATGATGTGGGTAATTTCTATTGCAATAAATGGAGAATTTTTTTCTGCCCGTTTGGAAATGGATCGCTGGGAAGTTTTGATTAGTGTTTTTTGTATGTTCCCACATTGACAAATTCAAGGCTTTATATGTAAATGTTACGCAGATTTCAGAGTGTGTAGCCTGAATCAGGCTGCCTGATGACATGAGTTGAGTATACCTTTCAAAATTTTTCGTCTTTGCAATATGTGCAACATAAAAATAAAATGAATTTCGAAACCCCCCGAGCGGTGATCCCACCTATTGTACTATTACATACACAACACGAGCTATTCTTCATCTATTCGATTTCCACCACTGGTTGAACAATTGAAAACGCAGAATTGTCTATTTCAAATGATAGCGAGGGGAAAATTAAAAGTTTCTGACTCTACGAGTCAAGAATGGGATATGAAGAAAATTTTTGTTTGAAACTAACACGAATCGTAGATTTCTTCAATGTGAAATTGAATTCTCATACTTCTTCTTAGGACACAACAATTTGTTGACTAAATTTTTCAGTTTGATTTCATTTTCTTCTCAATGGCACAGCGAAGATGCATGTCTTCATCCGTGAATCTATTTTACATCACAATCATTTAGAAATGGTGTACTCATCACATCTGTTATAGGCAACCATGACCAAACTGAGCAAATAGCTCGAGCTTCACGTAGAGAAATTCAGGTTTCAACAAATGAAGTAGCAGATCTCTCGTATGACACACAGAACGGAACACTTCATACAAACGAAGTACCAGACTTCTGAAAGATTCATAAAATGCTTCTCAAGCTACGTGAGTAAAAAAAAAATGAGTAAAGTCTTTTGATGCTATCCCACCTCCCTATACGCCATTCACGTCAAAATTGTGCTACTTTTAATCTAAATCTGACTTTCAACGGAAAAGATTGTAATTCCGTAAATGCTCACATTGTGAAAATAAACAAAAAAAAAACTGCACGCAACCAAATCACATCATCATTTTACATCAGAGCATCAGAAATTTTAAGGAATCAACTGATTGTAAAGAAAAAAGTAAAAAGAAAAAACATCCGAGTCTTTCCTCCATCTATATGTAACAACAGACGTTACAGACGTAAATAGTAAACAGGTGAACAGCATGAGGAACGAACGAATTATGCTAATGTTTTCGTTTGCTTTGTTCAGTCTCGTCATACTTTTATACAAAAAAGTCTTGGGAGTTGCACACATCTTAACATAACAAAAAACACTTGTGCATTGTGGTGGGTGTTGCAAAACTTCATATACTCACTGGCATTATCCTTGTTACTTGGTAACGCTATTGTAAATAACTCAATAAAATTACTTAACGTTGATTAGAAAAAAAGCAACGAATTGGCACACATATCGCACAACAAAGCCAACGAACTTGATTATCCCTATTACCTCCCATCAATTTCAATGAACAACCATGAAATTCATCACTTTCTTTCCATATGATTTTTCACTCCTTACTAATTTCCACCACAATCAATCACGCAGTTAATCCTTGGACAACATTAAAAACCTTATCATCAGACTTACTTAACTATATTTATACACACTAACACTATGCGTGTTCAAATGTCGTCAATACTGGGGAGGTATAATTTTAGAAAAAAAAAATTTTTATTTCAATTGATCTTTTACCGTTACGTAGAAATGAAACGTCGTTTTTCCAAAAAGGAGAAATTTTTTTTTTCAATTTTTGATATAGAAAAAGATATTGACGTGGGTGACGGAGTAATGGATAATGAATTTTAGATGAGTCAGAAGTGATCTCAATCAGATGGATTCTACAACAAAGGAACAAGCGAGAACATAAAACAAAAGGCCCAAGAAATACACAAGTCCTGACTGAAATTTGTTCATATCCAAAGTCTGTGTAGGTAGACTAAACGAATAGAAATTGGAATTCAAAGAAATTATAGATTTGAAGACAGAGAGAAGAGTGGTGACAGCAACACACAATAAATAACTCCCTGGCAAGAAGGCAAACTCATCGCTTTTCTAAATTTAACTTCAAAAAAAAAGAAAAAATTTTCAAACTTACGTTTCAACAGCTGAGCTTATCAATCAACCAATAAACCAAGCAATGAATTCATTACCACCAAAATTGAACAGAAAAATATTGAATTAAATTCTCATTTAATCTTATTAATATGTCCCGAGTCCTCCTCATCAACTCAAATTGACACTGAATTTGAACTGTCTCTGTCACTCGCTTTTTTTTCTGTGTTTATTTAATTAAATGTTTTTTCTGTCTGTTAGTGTTCAAAACACAAATTACACAAACAACTAATTTTGGGTGTATACACCGGTTTTATCAACACACCAAATGGTAGTAGAACATATGACACAAAAATTTATTTTATCGACAATAATATTTTAAAATCCACCGTTGAACTGGCAAAAAAACGCGTAAAGTCACGTAACGTCTTCGTAGCCAAACCTAGACTGACAGATTAAACCGAAATGTAGCTTTAGTTATGACTTTTTCAATTCCTTTATGGCTCCAATCTAACGCACACAAATGTCCACTGTGTTTTTGTATGTATGCGAGCATGCGCAATGCGGAAAAGCTTTTTTGCAAGGAAAAGAGAAAATTAACACAACTGACGAGGGGGTGCGTTTGTTTGTGTTGAACAGCTGCGAAGTTTTTCAAGGATTTTTTACAAATTGAGAGAGAGAGCGGTTGAGTTTTTGCATTTTGAGAGAGGGAATAATGTCGGTACATACTTTAGTTCGATACAGAAGGGGTTGAATCGTTCTAGCAGTTTTACCATGCATGTACTTCAATACTTTATGCGTAAAGGGGTTGGTTGTATTTTTTAAGTATTGAATGTTAACGGAAGTGGCAAAAATGATTGAATCTATGTTCATTCGGAAACGGCTAGTCATCTGTTATCGACAGCGAAGACGGAAATCGGCGATTAATTCAGTCAAGTTTTCTTTTATGGAGCAAAACATACGGTTAAACAAATGAAGTAAAAGAATTATGTCGAAAACACTAGGCAAAACTATGAATTAATGAAAGTAACACACTTGAGTTTTATGTAGTAATACGCTTGCCGCTACTACAAGGCTATCTGTAAAACTACTTACCAACCAACCGATGTTCACAGTATATATTTGGCAATCGTAATTATTATACATGGCAATGATTCCCAAACACAGAATGCTTTACGTATGAAAAACAGCAACAGTTGAGATCTATCTACGATATATCTGCTGTTTAACTTTCAGAAACGACAGACGTACTTCGTTTGTTCTAAGTGTTCCGTTTTTTTTTATTCGAGACTTTTTACTTCATTTGTTGTAACATAAATTTTTGTATAAATGAAACGCTAAACTAAGTCATTCCGAATTATTACGCAAATGGTTGTCGATAACAGATGGCTTCACTACCCCGTTAATGGAATGGATTTATGGTCTACATTCGTCATTCAAATCCTTACCTGATACCTTTGAAACGATACACGAACCATAATTTTCAAACGTCTATTACTCAATTAAAACTATTAACAACTTCGGAACGAATGTACGACGATCCGACGATGGCTATCTGAATACTATTCAAAAGGGGATTTAGGTAGCGGCATTCTACCAAACGAGTTCAAAGAGACTAAGGTGATTGCCATACTCAGTATGGCATACTGAAACTATGGAAAGCTGATAACCGTCAAGAGAGCTACCGCCCGATCGCACTCATGAGCTGTTGCCAGGCTTCAGACCAGGCAGAAGTTGTGAAGATCAAATACTCGCTCTGACGTCTTTCATGGAACATGACATCCAAAAACTATACTGAAAACGTCGTGTGTCCTATCTTTTATATTGTGCCTCTGTTTGGCTAAATAGTGCACACACAAATAAGGTCGACATACTATCAATTGAGTCGATGCGATTGATAACTGGCACAGTACAGTCAACACAATTATATTGGTTGCCGGCATTATCACTAACATAGCTCCTCCGAATCTACGACGCGAACAAATTCTGCTGAGAGAATTTAACAAAATCATGAACAATATCGACTTACCGAAACATATAGACATCAACACAAGATCACCTTCTAAAATGAAATCACGAGATCCAGCAAAGCTACATTCACTTTCGTTGGAAACAATTTCAATATAACCGACAAATGGCTTAAGAAATGGTATGAAAATGCACCGCTAGAATGGAGACCGATTAAAGATAAAAATAAAAACGAAAATCCACACGGATTCGATTTGCCACGAAATGGTGTAGAATCAACGAACTAACCATGAGAAATGTAAAGATTCGATTCACAAATGGGACTTCGTGAACTCACCGGCTGTTATAAGAATAAATAGTAGCGCATGATCTTAGGATTCCGGTAAAATGACTAGCTTTTCAATCAAACCAATACCCACTTAACACATAACCAATATTCGAGAGAAAATTGAGACTAAGACTAGCCTCCTTACATCATTAAAATTTTTGTCACTTTCTGTTAAGACGTGGTGAATGGTTTGTTCTTATTTGCATATGCATTGCACTTAAGTCTCTTCAGTGTGTGTACAGTGGCCTATGTGAGTGAGGTTTCTTGTTATTCGACAAAATTGCCACACAACAGAAAAAATATTCTGAGGAAACTGCGGGAATTCGACATCAATTGACATCAGAGACATTACCACGAATAAAAGCGCAACGATTTGAAACTAAACAGGATCTTCAATCACAATAAATCTCGCAATAAATGTCATGTGATTTTGTTTCATTCTCTTCAGGTACCAGTGGAGTGTGTGTTTCTTCGTATTGAGGCTATTTGAACTCATAAAATTCTCGTTTTAAGGTACTGCAATTTTTTATTTAGTGTCGCATGGCACTGGGAAAAAATCGGCAAAAGGGGACTGGAGTCTTTGCAGGTTAAAACAGGTGAGTGGGTAAAGAGATCCTTGAATTCTAGACAAACTGTGTGATTTTCAACCGAAATGGATTTGTGCAAGATCCACTCAAGGATT
>JANTFA010164149.1:0-10120 GCA_026413405.1 Phytosciara flavipes
TGAAAGAAGAGTAGAAAAAAATCTCTGTTTTGTGTTGTCGCACATTATTACAGTCACTTGCAATGCAAAAGGTTTTTCGGTTGTTTTTTGTATATCACTCACTCCACTCCACAAAAAAATCTTCAACCGTAATTAAACAGTGAAATTAAAATGTGTCTAGGCTTTTTAGTGAGTTTGGCTGTTTAAATTGGTGCAATGATTGTTTCCGGTTACCAATGAAACAAAAACGTTTTAATGGTCACTTAAAAGTAAAGATCGGGAAACACATTTTTATTGCTTGATATTTCTGTCTACCTATTTCTAGTACACCTTCATTCAAAAGTTTCTGACACAATTCGTCGGCTAGAGGTATTTTTGCTAATGATCATCCTTTTCGAATTCCGTTTCAGGCGGAAGTGACAATATGTAGAATAGATAAGTTTGTTGATTTCCAATATTTCCATAATAACACCGAACGTTGGGATAATATTTTCGTATTGTCAAAATATTGTTTAAGCGACAAGATAAAGAGATAAGCAGAAAAGACCTTGAAAAGTCAACAAGTCAGACTATGTTTATCAATTTGTGGTATGTGACATGACTATACCATTCGTACCTGCGTAAGTGCCTGATATATCTAAGAAATACTTTCAGTTTAAGTCAATTGAATCGTATAGTGAAAATAGGTATTTTTCCTATAGGACCTTTTTCAGCTAATGAGAGATTTGCAGGTCAAATATGAACTACTGGACTGCTTCCGTTTCGACAATGTTAAAGTAAACAAACTTATGAACGCATCGAATGAAGAAGAAATATTTTCAGAGCTGTACTGGCATGTCCGCGATAAAAAAATTTGTTTCGAATTAATTTCATGCTTCAGAAAAAAAAGAGAGATTTCCAGTATAATACTGTGACTTCTGCAATTGAATTTGTTAACCTCTCACATACGGCACGCATGCATCTTATATCATCAATTTTTTCATCGGGTCTATTACTTCTTTTAGTCAAATTTTCTTCAAAATATTGTTTTGAAATCTTGTACTTCAATTCTTTGAACAAACATTTGCTATAAAAAAACCGACCATGAAATACAGATGCCGTTCTGATGCTGTAAAGATCTAGCATCGTTAGATTCACAACCCAACGATCAGTTGTTCGAATACACCGTCAGACATCGTCACGAATGGGCATATTGTCATTTTCAATTTCAGATTTTACCTTACTTTTTGAATCCAGGCATCCGGCATTACCTTATCTTAATCGTAGTTTTCTCGTTTGCTGGTAACGTTACGAGTTGTTACGAAAAGGTAAAAAATTCAGACGAAAACGAAGCAAATTGAAACTTTTGGTACAAAGTCTGAGGATGTTAATGAATCGCTTCTTCACCTGGAAAATCGCTTTAACATAGAAAGTAATTTCTTCGGTAATTCTGATGAACTTGGCAACGTTAGTTTTCCATTCTCCATGTCGACAATAAATTTTGTTTTTTCGAGAAATGATCTATCTGCAGTCTCCACTAGATCCTCGTTAGAGCTCAGAAGCTGCAAGAACGAGTTGTGTTGTGACCTTGTCAATTGCTGAAAGGTGATCGGTTCAATAATATCATCTAGCTTCTCGAATGGCTCAAAGCTGAGTAAAAGTCTAAGGAACTTCATATTTTATGGATAACATTTGGCGATGTAGCGTAGCAGTCGTCATTGAAAATCTTTTTTCCAACCATTTCTGAATGGTAATGATCAATTGAATTTGCTAAAAGGTGCCGTCCATAAATGACGTCCACGGTTTTTCCAGAATTTTGAAACCCTCTCCCTATATCGTCTACGATTTTCCTTTACCTTCAACATGACGTGTCGCACTTGGTCAGATCCCCTCCACCCCTCAATGGTGGACGTCATGTATGGACAGCCCCTAAATTGAGTTCCATTCCTAATATATTATAAAGCCAAGAACGGTCATTAATAACCAGCCTATAATGCTAACGCAAATAAATTCGAACCATTTTCCAAATTAAAACAAACATATGCCATCAGGAGCACCACGCCACCAACATTTACCTGCTAACATAATCACTTAATATTAAACAAAAAGAATTAGGTTTTGAAGGTTTTTTTTCTTCTTCTGATGTATTTAAATTCATGTTTTTATCGCATGAATAATATCTCCATCTCCATCCACTAAATAGTTAGTCGAAAATGTTAAACAATGTTAGACATTTCATATGCCATCAAAAGCGCAGAAAAGACAAGAAACAAACAATTTTGAAACAAATAAAATGTTTAACGCCATAAGAGCGTTTTGAAAATTGATTGATTACGATCGTCTCGGTCATTTTGTTCCTTTACCTAAAATGCAAATGTGTGGTGCCCTTTGGGATATCATTTTTGGGTTGTTCGTTTCGTTTCATTTTTTTTATTGAATTTAGATTAGATGAGTGCATATTTGAAAAAGAAAAATATTTAAAGCACGTCAGGTGGAACTCGACGATTGCATGCGACTTGGTAATCTTTTTATTTAATTCAAAAATAGTTTCATCCCTTCAAATGATGTCGTAGTCATTGCTAGTATTCGACTCTTTCGACTCCTATTTCAACTACAAACACTCAAAGGACGCATCACTTTCAAATGTTTTTTTTTTTGAAATTAAAAAGTGAGACTACACTCTCCACAGTGCGTATCTTCTTCATATAAATCGCACCTTTCGTTCTGCTTCAAGTTTTCACGGAAAAGATAGGGCGCATCATTACTTCGTTAGTACGACTCAGAATATGCATTTTAACTGAACCGGAAAATGCATTTCAACGCTCTCCTAACATGGAAGTGTTTCACGCTTTATGTGTCTATAACCATTCAAATGAGGGGTCGTGCTTTTTCAGTGCTGTCATCAGATTGAAATCACTAATAATCCGGCAAGTTTGCAATAGTGTGTCCTACGCCCCCAATTAGCGTATTAGTGTATTTTGGGGGTATGACACACCATTGACACGCCATTTATGAACGACTCTTGATGTGAACACAGCCGACTTTTGAAGATTTATATTTATCAGTGTTGAAAGTAAGAAAGAAAATGGTGTGAAAATCTGATGTTTTTGGTCATAAGGAAATGTGAAGGACTGGCTGAGTAGAAGATGTTTCACTCAATCAAGAAGTCATTACTTCATTCCCAAACGAAGGCGCAATCTACTATCGTTAAAGCTTGCAGGAAAGTGAGGTCTCAATTATTATTTGCACGTATTTGTATTACCAAAGAATGGTCTTTTTCCTAATCCACTTTCGTTCAAATATAAGAAAATCGTACATATTGGTCATACTAAGCGAGAACAGTATGCATCAGGGTCTGTCATATTTGTTTCCCATTACATTTTAGCAAAAAGAAAATGTTCTTCAATAAATTAACAAGGACCGCATTGCAAGGTATTTAGAACATATTTGTGTGTCCGCCTTTTTCGGGTATTGTTATTTTAATGGCAAGATTCCTGTCGTCACCATAATATACGCTCTCATGTTGATCAAGTTTTTCCCTTATATTTATAAAGCATAGGAAAAAAAGATAAATTCCAGATCTATGCATGAATGAGAGAAATACATTTCATTCGTGAAAAAAAACATAACACAAAACGACAGCCTTAGCAGCAGTTTTTCTTTTGTATATAATTGGCGCCAGTACCGCCCATTGTTTTAAGTATAAAACAAACAAAAAAAATGTATGAAAGAAAAACAAGACGAATCACGTTGCGGAATATAACAGCCTCAAGTTCCATCCAACATGTTTAATTCATTTGTTTTTACTGGTTTCGTACTGGACTTTGCAAGTATACTGCGGAATAAGTATGTGTTATGCTTTTTACGGCACAACGTTTTGAATGAAATTAATTCTTAGAAGAATATTTTTATGTTAAGTAGGGTGGTAGTTTTAAGGAAGGAATTCTTTCGGCTAAGAGATCGCGATGCGGTGTTACGTCGTTTCTTTATTTTCAATAACACAGAACGTGGCAGGTGTGACATGAACCGACATCAGTTCTGTTAACTATAATTTGGAAGTTCTCACTCGAGTCACATGCTTGGGTTTCATTAGACACCAGGTTCTTATTTCAACGGAATAGGAAAGAAGCTTAAATCTAAGACTGTTAGGTAATAGAGAATTATTATTCGAGATCTTTTTTAATGTTAAAAATTGGCAACGGACAATTAGAATGTCATATGAGTGATGTGTTACATTGAAAACGAATGAAGAAAATTTACGATTTTGTCCTGCCATGGAACTGAACCTAGGACCTCTGGATTATGAGTCAAGAGCTCTAACCATCAAGCCACGGTTAATACTTACACGTTACGATGGCGTATTGACTTGGGCACTGGAAAAGCCATTCAATGTCTTTTTTCCGTTCAATTATGAGTCGGGGTTTAACCAATTGGACCACGGTGATGGGCAAAAATTTATATCTTCTAGTTATGTCCATCAAATTGTGTGTGAAGTACACACAAGCAATCCCATTTTTTGCACGAAACTCCCCGTCGAAATTTTAATTTCGTCTGAATAATCGACACTCGATGTTTAATAGTAGATTAAACACCAAGGCATCACCTTAACAAGTTGGGAATCGTTACAGATCCACTTTGTAGAGGATGTGGTTTGGAGCCAGAGACGGCGAGACACTTTGTTTGCGCGTGCCCGGCGCTGATGAAGCTTAGGACGAAGCATTTAGGAGACTTTTATTTGACTCCTGAAGAGCAATCGAGACTTGATTTAGCTGACTTGCTCTCTTTCATTATAGGAAGCAAATGGCTGACCGGACCGCAAGGGTGACGGACATTTTCGGGAGGAGGACAGCACAATGGGCCCAACGAGGAATGGCCTCAGTGTTTTTTCGACGAATACTTTACATCAGTCACGGTTCAATTTAGCTCTTTAGTATTTGAATTGTTGAATTTACTTTGTAAAGTTTTGCGATTGCTTCTCAATAAAAACCAAACCAAACCAAACCAAGGAGAACCAAAGGCGAGGCTATGCAACTGCACGAGTCAAAATAACAGCTTCCAAAGCGAGTTTCTTAGAACACAAATGAGTTCACGAGTCTCATAAATTGTCCCGAAATAATAAATTGCTTCCAACATCCAACGAAGCTTATTTTATTCGCTGTCCCATGCTGAAAGTTGTTATTACCAAATTATCCCACTGAAACTTAAGGTATTTTACTCAACAAAGCATGACCAAACAACTAATCAAAATGGTGTGGTTGAAAGCCTTTGTTGAAAATACCATTTTCCAGCCATCGGTCGGTCGGGTCGGTGCCATTGCGTTGAAGAATTTTTCATTTAAAAAATCGAATTTCATGAAAACAAATTGAGAAATTTTATTTCAATTTGACGATTGAAAAAAATCTCAACAAAAACAAAATCTCCTTCTCCTCATGTTAGACCAAACGGTCTAGAACTGCTTCACGAGTGTTCAATCCTCTACAACACCGTAAAGCTTTTGAACACAATAATTTCACTCAACAGCAAAACTAACTTTCTTGGTCAATTTGTAGCGAGAAATACGTTCGTGCAGTTCATATTCTGACTGAACAAACAGAAACCCTTTGTCGTGTTGCGTAAACATTATCCCAAGTCCTTGGTTATTAATTCTGAAACAATAAAGCTCGTTCTGGCTAACAAAACGATTGGCAATGTGAGTCAAAATTCCATAAAATTCAGTCGTTTCCTGATAAGCTCCTATCGTTGTTGACATTTCGCCCGGCAAAAGTTTCAGCACCTGATTCGATTTCAGTTTTTTCTCTCGACGGTAGGCTATGAGCACATAATCCTTCAAATATTGTTTATTAAATGTTACGATCAATGCACGACCATCGGAACGAATGTTCTCGATATCATTCGCATCCAGTTGCACCGAAAGATGATCGCACAAAGTCTTGACCAAGCTTAGCAACCATTCCTGATCGCCGCTTCGTATTGGTAAACCAGAAATTCTCAACGTATTTTGAAGTTCATTCTGTAGCTGCAGTTGTCGGCTCTTTTCGATTGCTGAAATGTCTGACGAAACTGAAGGAACTGCAGGCCGAATGGTGGGAGTTGAATTCGCTGCAGTTGAACCTTTGACTTCTTTCAAATTCGGTGGCAATGCCATTGGTGTTCCGGCAGCGTCTTTGTTGTTGATTGCGGGAATGAGTTTTTGGAATGTGGCTTGCTTCACATACGCCTTGTATGCATAATCGATCCTAATCAAATTATATGAACGCAAAATAAATCGACTAATTAGGTCATGGATCAGTGCTCTACCTTTCTTTCGCCGTTTCCAAGAAGAAAGTTTTGAAGTTGTCGTCCGTGTCAGCCAAAACGAAATCATTTTTTCCGTCAGCTAAACTTTTGTGAATGTTTGACAGAGTGGCGGTTACCAATTTCTCAATAGCTGATTGCATTGACACCATTTCCTTTTCGAAGCTCATCCTCGTCAACCTATGGATGGGTTCAGTTTCAATTCACCTGGTTGAATGAAATTATTTCGATTAACAGAAAGTGGTTGCTAATTATACCTTGTATGAGGAACAATAGTCAATTCTTGCGTCTATTTACGTACAATTATTGAAGCACTGAAGTGTGTTGTACGATGTGTTGACAAAACGATTATGACTTTCAATACTCTCTCATCACATTTAGCTATACAATATCATGTCGTCGCCTTGCCTATACAATCCTTTTGTTGTTTCCCCCTTTCAAAAGTTGTGCATTACATGGTACTATGCGATGCGAGGAAATGATCAATTACATGTTCATTAGGCAATAAACAACTGCTACACAGAGGTCAACCAGGTAAAAAACCATTTGGATGTTGGTTAGTAATTTAGAATTAGTTTTGGGAACTTGCAAGCTCATTCATGTGGTTTGAAGCAACTCGTTTTGGAAACTATTATTATGACACGTGTAGTGTAGTTGCATACCCATCCACATCTTGTCTCGAAACTAAGCTTTTCGTAGTAGAGGAATCAAGTAGAATTTTGGTTGAAAAGTGGGGCATATTCGAAGACCTTTGTTGGAAACGAACCGAACGATTTTCCTCGGCTAGTTTTTCTTAGCACTTTCTTCCAGCAATGCAGTCGGACTCGGTTTTCTTACAAATTTTTATTTTCGACCAACTACTGATTACGAATAACAATTAGAGAGCTTTAAAAATGTCTAGTTCTAAGCTAAAGTCGCCTCCAACATAGGCAATAATTGATGGTAAGAAACGATTTAAGACGACACACCTGTCTCCCATCTATCAATGTTACATACTGAAGACTTTACTTAAAATCTTAAGCTTCTAGTAGAATTCGACCTAATATTCGACGTCATATGTCAACTTAGATTGATACGATAAAAGTAGACAGAGCATTTTTAACAACCTTGAATTTCCGATTAGTCAAAAGGCATGACAATATTTGTTAGGTAATCAAAATTTTATCATTTTAATTCTACGTGCTCGACGTGCTCTGCCCTGTGGTCTTTAACACTTCAAAAACTATGATTTTTGACACCACCTCCCCCCTTGCACGCTTCTGCACGCTTTTCAAAACCCCGTTCCCCTAAAAGTTCGCACTCTTTTGTCAACTGAAATTTTTTTTAGAAAATTGACGCTTTTTAACTTCGATATTATTCATTCCATTTCTGTGGAACCATTTGATTACACATTGGAAAAAGTGCTAATCAGTTAATTAATTTTTAATCAAATTAAGTACGCTTCGTTAAGAAATAAAATAGAAAATGAATGCTTTGAAAGCTTTAAAATTCATTACAAATAGAACCGTTTCCTTCTCTCTATAAAAAGTTCTTACCATACACTCAATAACACATCGTTAAGTGGAGCATGTTTAGTAAATTCAACTTGATTTTGGTGGTGTTGATAGGGAGCATTTGTGCTCGTAAGACGTTTTCAAAATTGCTGTGTGTATTTATTACTTAATCTTACTGCTTGGTCTACAGAAACTTACGAAAGCGATGACTGTCGTCCAGGTGAAAGAAAGCTTCATCCAGAAAATTGTGCGATGTACTACAATTGTGTCGACTCAAAATTCGAAATTGCTTCTTGTCGAACACTTTCCCGTGATGGCTGTTGCTTCGTTCCCTATATTAGACTATGCCTGTTATGCATGGGTAAATTGTAATAACGGGTGATTCATAAATTACGCATGTCGAAGATGTCGATATTTGTTACCCTTTGCACGCATTTCTATTCTACTTCAAAAAAAGCCCCTCCGCCATTTGATACTTGCGTAATTTGTGAATTGACCCTTTTACATTCTTTATTTATTATATTTTGTATTTTCATTTGATAGATTGGTAAAAGCTGTGCAGCAAAGCATCCTTCAGTACGAGGCCGTCACAATTATTTGTATGTAAATAAACGTTTTCACTGAAGATTATCATACTGAGATAAACAGCCGTTTTGACTGACTGCATTGTTTTTATCAATTTCTTTGTTAATCTTTGAGGAATGGCAAACGTTTTGCAATACTTTTACTGAATCTGATACTTCTTTAGCTGTACGTATTTCGTTGCGTTTGATAAATGAAATCTTTTACTTCATTTTATTCAAAAATTTATTTTCTCCTCATACGGGTCTCGTCGTGGAGTTTCTGTGCTGAGTGTTACACCAGGGTATACCCTAGCCAGCTGCATCGAAAAAAGGGCCTTACATTTTAAAATGACCAAGACGACTCCGAGATACAAATAGCGCTCATCTTCTAGCCTCGTTCAAGAACGAAATTTAGGTAATACCGCTGTTCAAAGAACGCCAAACTCGATTCCAACCACGTGCAAAATTCCACTGTTTTGGTTCGTTTGCAACTACTGAAATCGGTCCGGGCAATAAGTTCTATAGAAAATCGATGCAAAAGATATCAAACTGAACAGCATTGGTCCCTGGAGGATATATTTGTAAATGTCGTTCAAACAGAAACCATTCTTCAGCGTTTTTGTTGGATGAATAGAGCATTCGTTCATTTTATTACGACCTTCTGAGTCTCAACGAATTTCTATGATTTTCAAAGTTTTCAAAAAACTTCTGCCTTTCGACTTTGTTGAAATTCTGCGAATATATTCCAACACGTATTTGCACGATCAATATTCTGTAATTGAAATCAAGATTTTGGTTCTGGCTACATTCTAAAAACAATTATTCACAAACTAATTCGAAGCGCATAGCTTCGAGCTTTTAGTCTAATATGATAGATGATAGTAATGCTCCAAAAAGTACCTACTTCGTTGTTGCAACTTAAAATCGAAGAAGAACAAGTGTACACATGACAGCCAGACCATCCAACATTAAACTATACAAAATATCAGCGCTCCATAATGCATTACCTCAGAAACGTTCTAAACCAAAGTCATCAAGTGTGCGTACTCTTTCAGCTGACTCCCCCCTCCCCCCGAAGTGAGTACGCACTACTTGAATGATCCCTCATACTAAGAATATTTTTGAATTTTCCCATTCAGTTCTTAGATCTTAGATCTCTATCTTAAGAGTGATATCGCGAAATCTTCGTACAACTTTGGGACATGATGTCTCGGTTAGGATGGTGTTATAGCTCAATCGATTCGTTGGACCCTTGCGAGTAAAACGTAGTACTACGTTTGGGAAAATAATTTTGTACTCTCGCGCCAGAGAGCACGATGTGTTGGTCTGCATGGAAGGGGTGAAAACCGTTTTTGGGTGATAATTTGTGTGAATGAGGAAAAATTTTAAAACTTTTAAAACTTCTTGTTGTCCTTTCTTTCACCTTTCCAACGGTACCCCACATGATATATTTTGCAAAGACTGGTAGGTTACAGAATAGCTTTTCTTGTGGTTGGCCATGTTTCTCGGCTTCTGGTAAACCCTTGAAAAACCAATTTTTTTCGAAAAGTGAACAATTTGATCAGAAACGTTTCTAAATGATTTTATTAGTAGCTTAGTGGTAAAAACTTGCAAAAAAAAATCGTTTCGATGGCTACAAAGCTATTTTTCTGGCATTTCGTAATTAATATCCTCGTAGTTCTTTTAATTATAGCAATACCGACACCGAACGGTTTTTTTGCAAGTTTTTACCACTAAGCGACTAAGCTACTAATAAAATCATTTAGAAACGTTTCTGACCAAATTGTTCACTTTTCGAAAAAATTGGTTTTT
>JANTFA010164160.1:0-10120 GCA_026413405.1 Phytosciara flavipes
TTTTTTGCTGAACACAACCAGAAGTTCTATGAATTGATTGGTGAAGATTTAGGATGGCCGGAAGAGTAAGAATTTTATAGTAGCCGGAAATTTTTGTATTTTGTTTTGATGTCCGTTTGGGCATTTTTTTTTAAATTTCGTATGAAAAACATATCCTGTCCGTTCAGCTAATGTATGAGAGATGCTGGCAGCTTTATAACTCTTGAACGGAAATTTTGATGATGAAAACGTACAACGGACACCCGAATGATACACCTTCTAGAAACGGTGTATTCATCTGTTATCGGCAACGACGACCAAAATAAGCTGTAAGCTGCAGGAAGCATTAATTATATGGGAAAATCAATGTTAGAACAAATGAAGTAGTAGACACTTAAAACAAACGAAGTATCAGATTCAACGAAAAAATCGTGATACATCTGCCTCTTTTGTATTAATTACAACAATTATTTATGCATCGTCACACTTGAACGAAGTAAATTTCTTCAGCATGCGAAGCAGGTCATGTTACAAATGAATTGTGACTTCCCGGACAAGAAACCATCTTTACAAGAGCGTGAAAAACATCAACCGAAATCAGACATCTCACTGAAGCCGCGATTGATGCTGCTGGGTTTCGAATTTTTTCTTATTCGAGTTACTATTAGGGTCCATTCAAATAGTGGGCACGCATCTGAGGGAGAGTGGGTTGTTGAAAAGCTTGCAAGAGAGTGCGCAAAGGAAAGAGTGTAGTCGAAAAGCGAAATTTCTGTTGATTTTGAACACTCGAACAGAATTTCACTTGTCAACACTGCAATAGAAAAGTTTCAAAAGTGCAATTTCATACCATGGAACCTTCCAGTAATGTCGCAATGTACAAGAAGACATTATTCGACAGGAACTAGCCATCATTTTAGGTCGTAGTTGAAAATTCTTTCTCCTATGCCACTGAAAACCATTAGTGGAATTGGTGAGATAACGAGGCGTGCCATGTTGTGGGTATGTCAAAAATCTGGAAAATCTTGTATAGCACGAGCCCTTAGATTTCATCATACTCTCTCATTTGCTAGCAGAAATCTGAATATTTTTTAAGCCAAAAAAAACTCGCTCGAAAAACGTGCAGAGAGGGGATGGGGTCAAACATTATCAGAAAAGTGCGTGCGCACATTCAAAAAGCGGAGTAACATTTTTCACCGCGCTAAGGAATCTGATTTTTTCTAGTAATTTTGACACTGGCAGGCTTTTCAAACCACGTAGGATGAACACAATCACAATTTGTAAAAATTTCAAATACTGGCTTTCAATTTTTGGCTCGGTAACAAAACATTATCTAAGCCATCGGCCACCCTCATAACGTTGTTTATGAGATGCCCCGTTCGTAAGGATTTAATTGATTTTACCCCCAGATGATCCAATTCAGATATACATTTTCGATTTAAGAAGTTCAGTATTTTCGTTGAACTTAGACTAATTTATTTGAGGGACAATATCACTTAATAGCAGTTTGAAAGAACCAGACTCCAGCAAAATGTAGATACAATCTCTCTCTCTCTTTCAATCCGACATCATAAAATTTGCTAGAAATATCCGATAACAAACTTTTCGAAGCGAAATTAATTTTCCAGCCAGACACATTGTCATTTGCAATTATAGCTAAACGGACGGGATATATTTCGATTGTTCGTCTAACGATTCGATTCAATACACCCCCCCTTGAAAAAAGGAACACCATTGAAGGAAACATTATACTCATTTTTAAGAAAAGCAATATATTCAAACCAAAAATTTATAAAAATGGAATATCGATTAGGATATTTTATTTAAGAAAAATTTATGAAGAGAAACTCAAAACATATCATGTTGAAGAAAATCTACAAAAAAAATGGAGGAGAAATTGCGCGAAATTCAAACAAAATTTGTTATCGTAAACATATCAAAAAGAAGAAGAAGGAGAAATTAATTTTAAGGAAATTTATCTAAGTAACTGGAAAAGCATATCATTAAGTGGAGACTAAGGAAGAAAGTAAAAATTCAATATACATATCAAGTATATACAACAAACAGCTAATCATTTGAAAAACTAAGCCCAAGAGAAAATTTACGATTAAACTAAAAAATTAAATTAAAGAAAAAACAATGAATGTGATCTATAGGTTTAAGTATATTTGAAGAGTAAAAGTAAATTTAGAAAATTAACAAAACCATAAAAAAACGGGAAAGAAAAATTATTTACATTTTAACACGTAAGCATCATATGGGTAACTAATTTATTTTATATATTTTAATGCGTACAAATGAATAGTTGAATGCCGAAAAGGGAGCATGCGACTTTAGCGAATTATAAGAACAATGAAATTTCATTCATTTAGCTTCGGTTCAAATACTCTGAAGATAGACAGTTTTTGCTATACCTAAAAATCGAAAACATCCTCAACCTATTGATTACAAGACTGTATACAGAGGTGGTCTTGTCATCTGCCATTTTTTCAGGCAAGCGGTGTCACACCTCTCCTATACAAAAACATAAGGGTGACCCGTACGAGTAGAGCGCGGCATATAGTTGGGTGTCTATAGAAGTGCTCTGAAATGTTATCTTTAAATCAGTTTATTTAAACTCATCCCTTGTTGAAATTGCTTACAGCAATTCCGAAAGCCCCGTCCGAAGTCTCATTTATAAACTGTGCTCTATGAAGAATTCTTCAAAGTCAGGTAACATTTACTCGAATTACTGGTAAAAAACACTAAAATCCAAAATGGCGGCTGGTGGCCATTTTCTTAGGTCATTGAAAACAGTACTACCACTTTACGGTCGTCAATACCTTTCGAACAAAAAGAAGATCATGAAAATCGCATGAAATTCACTCGAGATATCGACAAAAAACTGTACCTTCACCGTACAGGCCGAGTAGCTCAACTTAGGCTCACTCTATGGGCTCTAACTTCCGAGCCCAAGATCCGATTTTGACAAACTTTTTTTTCCTGGATTGGTGCAGTTAATACCTTTCATTTTCACTATCTATGAACTTTCTGAGAGCAATACCGCCGGTAATATATGCGATGAACTCTGACCAGACCTCGAAAATAGCACTATTTTGACCATAACTTTGGATGTGCTCGACCGATTTCGCTCATCTGCGAATTTAGCCTGGCGTTTTCGATAAGAAATCGAGAGAAAAAGTCGCATCAAGATTGTTTTCGTTTTACTCAAGTTATCGTGATGACAGACATACCGACAGTCCGACAGACATACCGACGGACATTTTTTTAACTGCTGATTTGGCATCTAGGGGTGACCCCGGAAGGTTTGCCCTTACTCCGGAATTCGAAATCGACGTGTTACAAACGTAGGAGTGAAGGCATGAGACCCTCGTACTTTGTACGGGTCTAAAAAAAACTCACCACAGCCTACTTTGTATGACGAAGGGGCGTATTTGAAAACAGAGGTCTCGGATCTTGCTTACAACTTTGCTTCCCAATAACCTGTAGCGCTCAAATTTTGGTAATCGATTATGTAAAGCCCAAGCTTCGATTCAAATGTTGCAAATGGTGCATACACGCTCTATTATAAATCAAGCTGAACAAATGAAATTTCATTCTTCTTATAATTCGCTAAAGTCACATGTCCCTTTTCAGCATTCAACTGTTCGAATATATTAAATAAATCTCGGTAGAAAAACGGTGAATTCGAAGAACGATTTCTATTGTCAAAAAGAAATTCCCTTTGTAGAGATGAGCGTGTTGGGTTTTTTGAACTCAACCAAACCTGAGCCCGACCGAATTCAATTTTTGAACCCAAAGGACTCTAGATGTAAAAGTGATAGAAACCCATTGCGAGTCGGATCCAAATTACATTTCCGAAAGCCGAAACCTCAACAATTCTAGAGCCCGATCCGAATCTCATTCACTTAGTGATTCAGAAACGTTCCAAATGCTGAATAGTCCACTCGTTAACCTAACCTGAAACGGGGGTCGACTCGAACTGAATTTTCGAAACCAGAAAACATAAAACTCAATAAAATTGAAACGGATCGAAGTCAGGTTCGCGTTTTAGATCCGGTTCGGGCAATACAACCCGCTCATATCTTTCATTGTGCATAACTAGTCAGGGAAATGAAACGGCGCTCCATTCATGACTGGGATAGAATACATTTTTAGACCGTTTTATATGGTAAAGAATCGTCTCAATTTTTGGCGGATTGTTGCAACCCGAGAAATGGGATGCAAGGTCACACTTCAGAAACGGGATAGTCATCTGTTATCGACAATGGTGACCGTAATAAGCATTTCCTTATATACAATCGGCATACACTTAGAACAAATGAAGTAATAGATTTGCCGAATATAATCGCAATGCGTCTATCAGTTTCTGAAATATTAATTCTATCACAGTGGTGTGATTGCTTCCGCTCATCATTTCTTTGCATCTACGATGTGAATTTCTGATTGACGTATTTTCATCTAGATCTATCAATCAATTACAACATGTTTTTAGTGGCAACGTAACATTTTTAGTATGTGAACAAAATGTGAAATCATTTGTTTAGTAGAAAATTTTCTTCTTTTTCGGTTTTACAAAACTTCCCCTAAAAATTGTAAATTTCTATAAAAATTTAGAAAATCTTTCACCAGATAACAAAAATCTCTATTTTGATGTTAATATTTAAGATTTTAGAATTAAAACAAAAACCAAAAACAAAACGGAAGAAGAGAGGAGAGGAAGTAATAATCATTTATATTACACGACATTGCGAAAGTCATTCAATCGTTGCGGTTTATATACAAAGTTTTCAGATGGAACTAATTTTACCTGATTACCAATTGATATCAACACTTTACCATAAACAATCATTTTAGCGAAATTTAGTCAATTTTTGTCAGAATTTTATTTACTTTCCAGAAACAAACACACAATAGACACAACAGAAGAACAATATGAATGAGTTCTACTGTTCGCATATGTTGGACAACTTTTTGGTGGCACGGTTACTTACTACGCAGAGTGCACTATCAAAACTTTACTCTTTACAAAGGTGCTTTATAAGTGAATGATTTATGCTCTAAGCACGTCGGACAGTTCAGTATCAGTTTATGCCTACCTGTTCTGATTTCAATCTGACTAAATATTTTAGATCTGATGTTATAGTGACATGGGTCCGTCAATTTGAGCGTCCTAAACTTTGGGCATGTGCTGAAAGAAGAACTTGACGCACAAGATGCTCCACGCCAACCGATACCCTGCCACAATAGACAGAAAATGTTTCTCTACATAAAATCTATGTGATGAAAATTTGGAATCTAGCAATCTACTCGTATTGCACCTTTAGTTTACACATTCGAATACACTCTCACATTTGAGGTCTGGTGTTCCAATCCAGTGAAGTTGGAAAGATTTTTCAACGAGGATTATTAAGAATTATAATTACTTCTCAAGTACACCCACTAAATCAGTGTGGAAATAGCAGATGATACAGGATAGCGCTGTGGTTACGTTCTGGCTTTCCATCGAGAATACCCGGGTTCAAACCCCGGTGTGGACAAATTCTGTGTAGGATTTTTCTTAAAAGTACATCTTGAAAGTAACGTTCCTAAAGCAACATTCAAGCTTCGCAAGTGAGCTGCTGAATTCGCCGTCCATCGGATTGTCGGCAACCTTTTATATGAGCCAAATGTCACAGGCTTACACCGAGATTGCAAAATATTTGACATCTGACACATAAATTTTCTGTCAACATTTTGCACGTGTAGATTTTGCAAGTATTTTGCATATGAACTATGAACTGTGTACTGACCTTTTAATAAAAATATAGCTAGGAGCCGTTCACGAATGACGTCACGCTCTGAATTTCTGACCTCCCCTCAAAATGGCCGACATTCACAAAAAAAGGTCGGAAATGAAAGAATTAGGCGTGAAAATAGCAAAAAAATGAGGCTTTTAGGTGAACCCCCCTAGTGCGTGACGTCATTTAACTCGTAGTTAACTCAGCCGTGTAAACAAAAATATGTTTTATGAAGAAAAAACAACGACCGAAATTTCAATTAAAAATGAAAATTATTTAACCGGCGGAAAAGCGTTCTGTGCGAATCAATTATTTTGACACAATAACGCCAATTTCGCGGTACAGCAAATCTTCTTTTTTAAACGGATTTAGTCCATCGATCAATTTGACATGATTAGTGGGGCTGAATTTTGAATGAAAATATTTGCGTTCCTACCGAAAATGGTATGCTCACGGAACACGCTGACGCTGTCTTACAGCGCAGTACTAAACTGCAACGCAATAATGCGATAAACTTTTCAATCAACTATGAAATGTGTATTGATGATGTGTTCTTTGATAGGTAAATCTTCTGGTTCAGTCTACAAAACATAGAACTGGAAAAGATTTCTAATAAAAAAAACTTTGTAATCCTATTGACCCCCTAAAGCAGTAATAATATTGAGCGCTATGCAAATCGCACCGTGTAAGGTTTGTGTGAAAGCTCAACTTGACAAAAATAAAATAAGTTTCGTCAAGTTGAGCTTTCACACCAACCTTACACAGTGCGATTTCCATAGCGCTCAATATTATTACTGTTTTAAATCATTTTTTTAAAATAAAATTCTTGATATTGTTGATGGTCATATTTATCAGTTTAGACTGTGATTGAATACAGCATTTTTTATGAATAAATTATTGAAAATTTGTCACAGCTTTTACCTGAAGAAAAAAATTATTAAAAATTTTACCTAAACGGTAGAATAAATTGCCGTTTGTCATATCAATTCAGGATAATAAATGTTCATTAGTTAGTGAGGTAGTTAGTTGCCAATGTTTCAGTTTCAATTGTTTTCATTTAAAAATTTATAAAATTTTCAAAATGATTCCATCTAAAAAGCTTCCGAAAATTGATTTTGAATCTCATGGAACGTCGATGATCACAATTTCGTGAACAACAAAAGAAACTCACGAAATTCTTGAAGAAAATTGAAAATTATATTTTTGAATGTAAAGAGAATGGATCACGTTATGTGATCGAACATTGATTTAATGAGAAACGCGAAAATAATTCAACCAAAAAAGTTCTAAAAATCAGCTTTTAATTGAGCCGATAATTCTAATTCTGAATGGTTTTCCTACGAAGAAAACTAATAAAAGAAAATTTAAACAAATGAAACAAAATTGAGCGCATTCTGTAGAAAATTTTGTTTTCAAATTGAGATACTGACGCCGTCCTCGTGACCCGAAATGCATCACAGACATTAAGGCGTATGACAGCAAAATTCTTTCAATCATGTAGAAGCTACGGAAGACTAAAATACTTAGAAAAACTGTCGATCTAATCAAATATCTGAGTTGAAGCTTTCCAATAGTTTGAATGGAAAAACGTCGACAGTCGATTCAAAATTAAGCTCGTTATAATTCTCCACGACCTACTGCTGCTTGTTGCCAGTTGATTCCTGCCATTTTCTTGATGTTGTTATGCCATATTTCTGGTTGCTCATCGTCAGCAACACTCAAGCTTCGAAAATGAGTTACTGAATTCGCCGTCCATCGGCTTGTCGGCAACCTTTTATTTGAGCCAAATGTTCGTGGCTTACATCGAGCTTGCAATGAGTTCACCCAGTTCCATTTCAATGATGCTATTCGCTCCATTACATGAACGACTTTCGTCTTTGTTTCACTTCAACTGTGTCAAGATCCGGTATTAACTTGTGACAAATGACTTGTGATCAACTTTCAATGAAGTCATTTCGAACCTTTATCACTGCGTTCTCATTGATGTCTGTCATCGTTTTCTTCAGATTCATCTGGAGACTAACTTTAATGAGTTCTTAATGCAATTCGTTGATCATCGTTTGTAGCTGATTGAGATGACTACTATATCATCGGCGAAGCGAAAATGATTCAAGAATTTTCCATTGAAGTTAATTCCCAATTCACTCAAATCGAATGTCTCAAATACTTCCTCTAAAGTTCACCTGAACACGTTACGTTATTCTGAATCATCATGTCTCTCTCCTCATTCAATCTTGAACTTCTCCGTGTTCTCAAGCAGTTTTACACTCGATCTTGCGTTTTGTAGACATGAACTATTCATTTCTGCTGTACCTTGAATCGACTCTACTTAATGGCACAGTGTCTTAAGTCGAACATTAATACCGAGTGGAGCGGGCGAAGTTCGTATGGCTTTTTGATTTCAAAATGAATGAAGAGCAATTAAGTGTTTTTCTCAAATTTCCTTCATTCAACGCTCGAAGGGCTCTTTCAAGCTAGCCCCGAGGAGCAGATTTTTGTAGGAAATACTTTGTCAGTCTAAAGAAAATCCTTAGGCAGTTCCTGGGCAATCCTTTGAAAATAATGGGCAATCCTTGAGCTTGACAATCCTTCAAAGCTGGTAAATCCGTAGGATCAAGTCTCCAGAAATTGAAGAAAATTCTTCGAAATCGGCGAAATCTTCACGAACTGACTGTCATCTGGCACGAGGACAAATGAGTGAAGAAAATAATAGACCTTTTTCAGCCTCTCGTTACAGTATTTGAAGAAAACTCATTTAAAATAACCAAGAAAATCTTCGGTTTCGTCCTCGAAAATTCTTAGTTTTCACGAAAAATTCTCATTTTTGAAGGAAAATTCGGAATTTTCATTCGAAATTTCCACATTTTCCAAAAATTTCTGGCAGATCCTCTTGTTTGAAAGGCAATCCTCAAATCGGATGGAAATCCTCAGAGGATCGCCTTTTTTGGAAATCCATGACCCTGCTAAAATATACCTGTTTGCGTCAACGTATAATTTGAAATTAAAATCTTCCGTACAGAATGCAACTCTCCCCCACAAACAAAAGCAAGTTAAGGAACAACGAAATTTTTTTTTAATAAAAGAAAAGAAAACCAACCAATTGATACCAAAAATTCAATGCAGTTTCTTAACCAAATAAAATTAATAAATTAAAGACAAGAACAAGAGAAAAACATTTACAATTTTTCATATTGCATAGAAAACACACAACAAAAAATTAAATTTAAAAATAAATTTTAGGAATAAGAATTCAAATGAAAAAAGGGCGCGAAAAGAAGTTTGTCTAGAAATCAAATTTGCATATCATAAAATATTCGACAAAATGTGAAAATATTTCGAAAACATATCAGCAGATTTAAATATGAAAAAATTGAAAGAAAATGAAGTTAAAAGAAACATATCTGACACCGGGCCAAAAAGAAAAATCCTTTTTTTTAATTAAAAACGAGGAACAAAAAAAAAGTTTAAGAAAAAAAAGTTAGATAAAAGTTTTGTGATAATGTTGAATAAAAAGATTTAAAACTTAAAAGAAAAATTAAATTAAAAAATAGAAAATCCATTTTGTGAATTCACTGTTACTTAACCAGCACGAATGTAAAGTTCTGTGAATTTCCAATAAAATTTTCATTTCGTGTCGCCTTGTTTTGAATTTGTTATTTATATTCGATGTCTGTGGGTTGTGTTTGTGAAATTGATATAAAATAAAAACTAAAAAAAAAAATCAAAAAACATTAAAAATATCATAGTCTATAAAATCGTGTTGGCTTCAACAGTTTTTTTTCGGTTTTTCAAAAGAGTATTTGCCGCTTGAAAATTTCTACATTTTTTAAAGTTGATCACTTTCAGTTAATTCATTATTTCGTAGCCCAATTTTTATCATTTCGGTTACCGTTCCTCTAGAACTAGATGAATTGAGAAAAGTAGAAAAATTCCGTTAAAACTGACCTTCTGTTTTAGCTAATTGAATCTAACATGTTGATTTCATGCATTTTGTGTATTTTTGTGTTACATGCGTTTGATATTATGATAAAGATGAATTTATTAAAAGCAAAAACCAAAGATTTATTTATTACGTTAAGCTTTTTGAACAAAACAATTAATAAAAAAAGAAGAAAAAAAAAACTTTCGAACATATCACTACAGTTAATTAAGAAAAAAATATTTAATTAAATGTGTACTTCGAGTGCTCTAAATATAAAATTTAAATTTAAACTAATAAATGTATATAAACGATGAAATGTGGAAGTGTTTTTATTATCTCCATTGGCCTACACAATATAGCATCACGGGTGTCCTCAACCAAGAAAAAGGTTGAGGTCAATGTACCCAAAAAGTTGCAACGGATTTGTGTTAAGGGACCCTAG
>JANTFA010164171.1:0-10119 GCA_026413405.1 Phytosciara flavipes
TAAAATGTGTAGTCTGCGAGGTAGTCTGCATTTCCAACACATTGTTTATTTCGAGCATATTGGTTATGTACACTCTAATTTCCCGGGTAAATCCATTAAGATATAATCCTCCCACGAGTTAGAAGGAAAGGTGTGGATCTCCAAAGATTCTCTACTTAACCAGAAGTCCACCGTCAATTCCTAATGTTACAAACTATCTCATAGATTTATCAGGGCGAGACGATCACCAGAAGTGATTTCGGAGCACTTATTTCATGGTCCTTTGTTCCTTCCCAGTCAACTTTTAAATCATGATGGCAGGCTTCCTGTCGCCACTATTAACTTGTCCAAGATGGCGTGGAATGTTCTAAAATGACAACTTTCGGTGGCAGCACCACAAATTCTCCCAGATGCGTCTTAATTGAAGAAACTTGGGTCAACCACATATTACGTGTATGCCTGTTTCTTCTAATCTCCAACAACATCCGGGGGTCGCCAACGCCTGAGTATTTTCATGTGCGGATTTAGCCCAGAAATGTTCAGTAACTACTCTTACCACCCTACTGATACGATGAGGATCAATTTCGAGCAAAGCCTTAGGTCATCTTGCATCAAATTTCGGGAAAAAGAGCACATCCTTGGTACGCTTCCCAGCGACTCGCATGCTGCTCTTTCACTTTCACCCATTCTTCAAGCCATCTGTCGCACAGGGATTTCAGTACAGCCAGGTTATGGTTCGACTCAATCTGCCACCGCTGCTGAGCCATCTGCTTTATCATTAGATTCTACTTAAGTGTGTTCGGGAACTCAGACTAAGCATATTCGATTACTTTGACCCATGAGGTTTAAGTTTACCTTACACTCCACGGGCTATGATATTACTTCAATCTTCCATTCGTTATAAACGCATATTCTAACGTCTTCTTATTGTGTCCATACGAGAAGAAGTTCTCCAGCACTCAGAGCTTATCTAATAATGCACAATAGCTACACTTTCCCATTCTCAAACAATTTTTCTATTAAATAAAAATTCTCAGCTGTAACTAAATCAATTGTTATGATAAAATTGAAATTGTTTTGCAAATTTTCTAATTGAGTAATCGTTAGTTCAGCTCAGATAGTTAGTGTTTAAACAAGCATAAACTGCAATAATATGCTGTTGTGGTTCGGTATACAAGCAATTACTTTACATAACAGTCGAGTCGAATAGGTTTCATGTTTATATAGATTTACACCTGTAATAATAACACAGAAATGCTCGACATCGATCAGAGAGACAAACGAAGCCATGGTCACTTTTAAAAAAGCGGCAAAATTTATGGTGCTGTGTGAAATCGTTCGGTTTTTTTTTTGATTCTCAATGATGAAGAATTTAGATGAGATTACAACGATACATGTGATGGCTTGGCTATTATGTTCATCTATATTTCGTTTTATGCCTCGTTTGAGTTTCTTATTATCTCTAATTATGCAACATTAACCAATCGTTCAATGTCATGAGCACTGACTGAAAAAAAACCCTGACTGTTAATATTTAACAAACGCATTGATTCAACTCAGAAGAAAATGAACGTTTTTAATGTGCAGTAATTGCTACAATACACGCAATCGAATGGTATACTGCAATCCACGTCATCATCACATCAAACTATTGCATATTATCATACTGCTGTTGCTATTATTCTGTGGCTTTTTAGTTTAATTAAAGCTTTCCGTTGCGTGAGAATTGCTCCAGTTTTTTTTTCTTCAATTTAATTTATTATTCTTGATTTGATAAGGCCACAAGCCGCAACCTCGTACCGTATACAGCAAAGGTTCTAGCTCATACCACTGTCGCTTGTAATAACAATAAATCCGCGGTTTTTTATGGGACATCAAGAAATTCCACAGTCAACTAACCCGAACAGACTTCCGTGAAAATTTCAAATTTCTACTTGGAAAACTAGCCATCTCAATTCAGTTCCACCTGAATCGATATTCAGAACGGAAACCTCCAATCATGTCCATAGTGAAGCGAGAAAGGAACGAAATGAACATGTCAGGCTTAAAATATTCAGAACCAATTATTGAATTGCGAATTCATAAGTGAACAGAATAGTGAAAAATGCAAAGTCATTAATATCGCATGGAGCTTCCAATGTATTGATTGAGTAACTGACTGAAATCCTTGAGAAAGCCATTTTACTTCGTATGCACAGTCTAATTATCCATTGAATTGATGACTATCTAAGCCAATACTCACGTTACTGAATTATTGAAGCCGATAGTCTATTGAAGTTGTCTAGCTGAATTAGTGTACATTGAAACATCAGACAGCTGTTTCACTTGATTGAGCTTTAAACGATTTGCGCTTGACTCAATTCGTTCTACTGGCTACAGTCAAGCGAACAATTGAATTTCTGGAATTTAAAAAAAAAAATTTCTATGTTATTGGGTTAAGTGAGAAGTGAGTGACCCATTTAAATGAAAGAAAATATTCAAAATTTACAGCGAGAATATTATGAGAACCGGCATTTAAACTGTCGTTTCACGCTAAATTCGTTCCACATGTTCGTTTTACGTGTCGTCATGTTGTTTTCAAATTAGAGAAGAATTTGATATTATTTCAGCTTCCTCAAATTCAAAATATCGATTCAACCGAGTCCCAAATAAATTTAATTATTTTTAGCGGTGTTACCGACGAAGTGAAATCCATTTGTTTTATTGCTGTGCAAATAGGAAAATGTACTACTTGGATGCACTAGAATGCAAAGGGTAGTCTGACGGTAATCTCATTTACTATGCAAACGAATGCAATTTTTGTACAGGGCCGTCATTCACACATTTAATTGTATATTACGTCACTGCTTTCAAATTGTTGTTTTGACGAGTGGAAGGCGAGGAATGTATTCCCACAACACAAAATTTTGAAAGCAGTTCCATGTACTGTGCTTTGCTTGCTTCTGCTCTGAGCAGTGAAATATGTTAACAATCATGCTCTCTGAATCATATATACACTCGACCTAGGATCTCGCTTATGAACGATTTAGTGTGTATGTTTGTTAACTACAGTAAGATTGAAGTATAGTAACTCAAACAACAAGAAATTAAACATCAAAGAACGCGGAAACATCAAAGGAATTGCATTTATGTAAGCTTGTCGTAGCCACACTATTTTATACGCATCAATTTTGTATAATACAGTGTGTCAATAACACTGATGATAATAATAATAATTCCTTGCTCTATGAGGGAACATAGGTAGATCGTACAGAATCATTCTTCTGTGGTAAACTGTGCGACAAACCAAGTCTCAGTTCTCCAGTCACTACTACTACAGAAACGAAGCAATTCAACCGTTTGTGGTTTGTTTCACAACTAGCAATCGGTTCTTTTTCCGACAGCAGCTGAGAATCGAACTCTGACAATCGAGTAGAGGAAAGCATAAGAGCTAACCATTACTATAAGGGCGCACTTCTAGTGTCTTACATAGTTACTCACTATGTTAGCAGATTACTGTGGGCCTTTTTATGAGGTGCTACCGGATGAGAACAGTGTAATGTCATTTCGTTTAGTCTGCCATTTTCATATAGATCCATTCAAATTTTAATACAAAATGGGTGCATCGGGGAGCCGAGTATATTGCCTGCTGAAAGCTTGCCATGTATGACGAAGAGACACCAAGAACCGAGAACCTACCACGATCCTCGTCCAAATGGTGGTAATATGAAAATTTGGTCCGAAATTCCCTCAGGGAGAATAGTTACAGTGACCAGACAAAAATACATTTTATTGTTCTAATTGCGGTAGTACCTCATGAAAACGTCCAGAGCTGCTACCACAGTGACCAGTTATGGTAAACATTAAAGTTGCCCAAGGCTCACAACTTAAAGAGCGGCCATCGTATTGAGTTGTCACTTATATGTTGCTTCATCTATTGTTTGGTGGCGTTGAGGCGGCCCTGCTTCGGTATAGGTAAAAGGTGTACAACCTTTTTCGTTACAGTTACGGTAAATTATGGATTAATTTTAATACGTTGCACGTTGCAGTATAGTCCGCCAGCTACACATATCAAATATCAATATCACATTACCTCCAGCACAGAACGTATGCATACGATTCTATGCATAGGAAACAAGTGAACTCAAAACTAAAAGGTGAATGAAATGAATAATAACAATTGCTAAGACTCATGCTTTCGTCTCCGCTTCTAATCAACATAAATTCATGCACAAACTCGTCGAGTCATCATGAGCAACACGCCATAGTGAAACAACCAACACAAAAAGCAAACATATAAATGAGTCGGAGGGGGCATTCTCACTCAAGAATCGACCCATATCCAGACTAAACATTTTCGAAATAGCTCATTAAAAGTTGATGTTTCGTTGGTCGACTCTTTCACGGTTTAATAAATTGTTTATTTTCTGTTCAGCTACACCATATAATCTCCAGCTCATTTCTTCTCATTTCGTTCATTTAAAATGCTAAAATGTTAGAAATGAAAAACGAAGAGATTTTATTGTTCTTATTATACCATTCGACTTCCTTCTAGCTAATCACTGTTACCGTGTTTTCCTCCCATTAAAAAAGTAGATTTTAATTAATGCATTGAACGAGTTGAGATGATGGAGGTGGGTGTATTGTATACGAACGGAGCTAGGGAAAGAAAATCTGAAGAAAAAGAATCGAATTCTATGGCGTTCAAGTTTGCATTAAAAACATACTCTTCGTTCTTCCGCAAACGGTAAACGGAAGGGATTTTGTCTGTGAGACATAATCAATAGCTTAATTTTGATGTTGTTGCCGTTACACGTTATAAGATGAACCTGTATTCCAACTTGTCACACATGTATATCATACAGTCAATTAAACGTATATTTTTCAGTCAAACAACGGAACCAAAACGACTAAAATACAATACCATGACCGTTCGATACAAATCGTACCATTGACACAATAAATTTTTGGCTTATTTCTCATGTTATGTCACATGGCTTAAAATAAACGAAACTCTTGCGGTGTTACAGTCAGTACAGTAAAATTTGTGGAACAGTTGGAAAGTATATGTCTTGCTGAAATATGATCAATGACACGAACATCGAACCGAATGGCTAATGGCTAAATAGAGTGGAGTGATTTATCGTTTGTCGACATTTTACTGTATGGAACACCGGTCTGTTCTTAGAGAGTTCATCTGTTGTGCAATGTTGAGAATGTTCCGAAACCAATCTCAATGATCTGTAAACAGAATTTGATTTTTTGCCAAACAACGAACTCAAAACTAAATATTTGAAAAATGAAGAGAAAAATTTCGGTGATACGCACACACAAGAACCGCGTAGAGATAAACTATCTGGACAATCACACCGTGTATTTTCACGCGAAACGTTTATTTGTTTAAGATTTTGTTTTTTTTTGGCATTCATGCTGCGGACGACGGGGACGGTAAGTGAAATTTTGTTATTTATAGAAATATACGTGAGAAAATGGAATACATCAGAGTTAGTGTATTCCGGTGAGCCGGTGGATTTTTCTGGTAACAGAACGTAAACCGTCCACAAGCTACCAACGAAACATTAATTCTGACAAGTTTAACCCATCGATCAGAAAATAATTTGATAAACCAATTTTAAAGTTGGGAATTTTTAGAAATACAATTTCATCAATCCAATTGTAATTACGGCTGAGCATTGTCTAGCGATTAGAGATCAACATAGCAATCAAATGAATTTGTAGTCAGCCAAAATTATATATTCGTCATGTTCCGATGTATTCAGCTTTTCTTTTTAAAATCATTGTTCCACTCGAACCTATGTCCCAGATTCTCGGATTCTAATAGGTTATGGGCCCAGGGACAAGGCCTGTACCTGTATGGATGCGAATGTGAGCAGAGCTCACCCTGGAAACTGGAAACTTGTTTTCTCAACCGATTTCATTTCTATTGAGTGTTTCCAATTGGTAGAGGTTTCACGAGCTCAGAACACCAAAGAAAAATGAAATCGGTTGAGAAATGTGGATTTTAGGTTTTGCTCGGGTCAAAACACATTGCAGCTCGTCGAATTTCAGCTGTCTGGGCGATGATAAGGGCTCTATGAATACTTCCGGAAAAATTTCTAAAAATCTGAATTTCCGGAAGCATTTCTAGAGCCCTTATCACCGCTCCAGCCAGGCGGAATTCGACTAGTCGCAATTGACGGCACTGTGTTGAAACGTATTCTCTGTCAGGGGAAATGTCAAACTAATTATGTGAGGATCTATCTCGTCCAAAATACATGGAGAAATGTAACGCTATAGAACACCGCACTCAATTACATAAAATGACTTTCTGCAACGGCGCTGCAAAAAGTGGACTTTTTCATGCGTCATTTGGGCTATGCTCGAGGGGTGGTCTCTTTTCCTCTCTTCTCTATGTTCCACTTTTTTGTCGCTAGTGTCCCGGCCCGACTGAACCTCGAACCCGCGACACTCCACTAACATCACATCTAATGACAGAAAACTCATTTCTCAACTTGTTACATAAATTACTATTTAGGCAAACGATGCCTTACCATGCAGTCTTGTGAAACACATCCAAAAATGCATCACCATCACTCGGTCGCATAAATATCTATTATAATGCTGGTAAATGCTGGAGGCTGGCATGAAACTCTTAACTTTAAGTTATATCGAAACATTTAGTAGTCCGGCATATGAAGTACCAGCATAAAGAGTGGCAGCCAGCTCTGTTTTGGTAGAAGAGTGACTCTTATGCATCATTAATGCATGCGCAAGATACTGTTTTTGATCGGTACGTTGTGAACTTGAGAATTATCGAGGGGCTATTGGTACGTCCTAGACCATACTAATCTGTCAAAAACGGTGTACCGTGGTAGTCATCTGTTATCGGCAACGATGACCAAAATAAGGGATTAGTTCCAAGTACCATTCATTAAATAGAAAATTTACGTCACAACGAATGAAGTAGTAGACTTCGTATGAAACACAGAACGAAAAACTTTAAACAAACGAAGTATCAAATTCAACGAAAATTTCGTAATATGTCTGCCGTTTCTGAAAGCTTAAAAATTGAGTCGGTTCTAGAATATGCCACGTCGTTCTCTTTGATTTTCGGGTTAACGTCTCCATAACTCGAAAACCAATAGGAACCATTCAACCTCGGTGAATAACCAAAACAAAAACTACTGGTGAATATGTGACAGCATACATGAGAAAACCCAAACATTCATTTGCCATACGACCGGCTACTATTTTATGCGACACACCACACGGAAATGATTCATTACCGGATGACCATTCACGATTACAATTTTATTGACGCAAGATAAATATAGTACAAAATGCTGAACACATGGTAAATTAATACGACCGAGCAAAAGATTTCGAATTCATGGTTCAAATTTAGATCACGGCCGGCTGATTTAATGTGTGAAAAATTGTTGCTCTCTAATGATCCAATATCTCAACATGGATGGGTGTAGACGTCACTTATCGAAAGTTATATAAAAAAAGTTTAGAAATTATTTTCTTCTTGACATGGAGAACACCCCATGAGAGAACACGAAGAAAATCCACAAATTACAATAACAACAACAACAACTCGTCTTGTTGTAGGTACACATTTTATTTACACATACTCACACAGACTCACACATCATCGTATCCATGCATGATAAAATATGTGAGGGAGAATTTCGAAGTCGGATGCTGTTGAATATAAGTAGAGGTATGGAAATGTGACTTGATATGTTATGAGATGTTATGATTTGTGCGAATGTAAATATCACATAGAGAGAGGACTCGGTAGGAAATGGGAATGGTGAATGGAGAAACTGAAATTCTACATTGGCTTTGCGTGAAGCTAATAAGCCAATCAATTAATCAAAAACTTCGGTGTTCTGTGTTACCTACTTTTCGTTTACATGCGTAGCAAATTGTTGAATTCCAATTCCAATGGAAATTTCAATTTCTCTTCTTGCCCAAAAATTAAGATCTTTTTTATGCTCCACCGACGGTTTATTAAACGATTTTACGCACAATATGCTATTGATGAATTATGCCAGGTCATGATTCATTGAACATCACTTTTTATTCGCTCGATTGTGCACTTCACAAATTCATCAAAATAATATTCCCAGTTACAATGGAGAAAAAAGCCCAAACAAATATTTTATAAACACAAAACAAGACACTTCGATGAAGAGATTTCTCTATATTTCAATACACTCTTTCGATGTGTGGTAATATTTTTCTTTCCTCTTCTTTGCTTGTGGCCTTTCGATATAATGTATATATTCCGAGTATGTACTACAACTATATTTAAAATCACTTCAAAAATAGATATTATTTAGGGAACTTTAGCTTCTAATTTATGCAGCCCAATGTGTACGAATGCTAAAAATATTGTCTTGCGTCTTTATCCCATTTACTTTTTATCCTGGTCCTATGATATGTGGTACACACTCAATATAATAAATTGTGAATGAATATGGAATTTTAATAAGAGACACACCAGAGAACTATGTATCGCGGTATAATCAAACACGTCTAACCACCGTCGTTGAATAATACAAACTAGAGGCGGATCCCACGAGAACAGAAACGAATTGCAATTTTTCTAGTGTGTACAGATACGTTATGTCAGTTGTTGAGAGAACTTTCATCCGTTTTGGGGCGATAGACAGGGAAAGAGAGTGCAGGTGATGAGAGAATTCAGACAATAAGTAAGGCATCTCCATTCATTGCGATCTATTATTTCGAAAGTTCTGTCAAAACGGTGTTAAGCTTTCGATTTACACTGTAAAAGCACAATAGTATATTGCGATACCAGTGAATCGGGTCAGCTAATAACTCGAGTGCATATGTCACGAAACGAGTGTGTAAACAACGTCCAACTAGCAAATTAGTTGAGATTATCAACAGGTTCTAACATTAACCTTGCTTTAGTTTCATAAATCTTTAAAACTTTGCGTTTATGTATGCATCTTTTCACCGTAGTTAAAGTTTCAAAGCAGAGAGTTGGAATGCCGATTTTGTTTTCAAGATTGCTTATATCAATGTTTCAAACGAAATGCAGGGCCAATTTTGATAGCATAAGTCTCCGGATATTTCTTACGTTCCTGCTAGAATGCAGTGCTATGGTCATGAAATAGTTTAACTTCAAAGGTTCAGTCAATGCTGACCATTTAATTAACTTTAAATTCCTATTAGTTCAATTATTGCGTTCAGTGCCAGTTCCATCTAGGGTTGTTCCATCGTACGACTTAAAAACGATTTTCGATTTTAGCTGAAAACAAGCGTCATTTAAACAGCCTCCATACACACAACCACACACTCTACGGGACAAGTTCCAAACTCCGGGACCTCAGACGCGAATTATAAATAGAAAATCTCTTCCATCGTCTCCATTTCTTCGGAAGAACCCATAACCGATGCGGCGTTTCCTTTTTCGATCGATATGTCAATCCGTTGCTGCAGAAATGACTTCGACTCATGGGTTGGGCCAGCTGATTGAAAATTACTTTGACCTCTTTACACCAGGGACCCATGGTCTTTACCACAAACGGAACGAAGTGATAGTTCTGGTTCAGCGATTGGTCCTAGGTGTGCTCTTTGATCCTGACCATGTTATTCCATGCTGCTCTGCCGACCTCTCTAGCAGTGGCTTTCAGCATACTGTGTTGGAGTCTGTCGGTGCATGAAGCGTTCCAGATGAGCGTTTTACTTTCAATTATTAAAAATAACTCATTGAGACCGCCGATTGTAAACCCTCTATATACCAATCGAGATACCAACGATACCAACACCGTAACGTAACAGCTGTTTTGACAAATGATAACCCGGTTCAACATTGTCAAAATCTAAATCTAAAATCGGAAAAACACAGACAACAGAGCCTAGTAATTCGGTTATCTGGTTGTTATTTACAGTCCATTTTCGTAAGCTTTAGTTTTGTCTTGAGAAGAAGTGTTCGTCAGTGATTTTTATACTTTTCAAAGCTATCAACATATCAACAAGTGTTTTGATTAGCCGGTTACAAAACAAGCAACACTACTGGTTTCAGCGCGCAGCGTTGTGATTTCCATATTTGTTTACAAAAAACGAATCAATTCAATTTGTTACCAATATGGTAAAATTTAAGAACTGTGTCGTTTGGTTGAG
>JANTFA010164182.1:0-10119 GCA_026413405.1 Phytosciara flavipes
TCTTGAATTCCTAACACATAACTGAGTGATTCCCGCAGATATTCACGTTCTAACATTCCAAGACTAGCATCGGCCTGAAATCAAGAGGAAAAAAAACAAAACGAATTGCCAATTAGAATTGCAAATTGAGTAGCTCCATGAATATTACATGATTTATGGATGGGACAATACAGATTTTCATTCATAATAATTGTTGCTACACCCCTTCTTGTATACACACACCAAGATAAAATCAATAGCAAAACACTTTTATGAAAGAAATTCATTCAGAATTTTTGTCCATTCTGAATAGTCACTGAATTGAAACAACGAAGTGCATTACCTTCGATTTGTGTTAGATTTCATGCAACTGTACACAATGCAAGGGTCCAAGGACGAAACTGGGTACATTTATCTTTGAATAGGAAAATGTTTTTTTTTTGTTGAAGAGAGAAAATGAAGTGAATGTCATTAGATCACACACAAAAAATGGCACACGTAATGTGTGCATGGGGAATGTGTGGAACTCGTCGATTTAGTTTTAAGGCGAAAAGGTAAGAAAACAAACAAACTGACAGCGCTGCGCTGTTACACCTGATCATATTGCGTGGGAATGACTGGCGTTTCAATTGACTGAACTTACTTTGTTCTTCACTGAGTAATTTTCTTCATCTGCTATTGACAGCGAAGTGAACAATAAGCGACCAGAGCTCTGGCTTCTGTTCTTTTATATAGCAAAACGTATGATAACAAGTTTGAAGTACTAGATCTTCTAGCATGAAACATTAGAAGATAATTTAAACGAATGAAGTAACAGATTTATCAGATTTTGTTGCAATGGGTGAGTGTTGCGATTGTGTTGTCCTTTGAGGATGACCTCACGCTTTAATTGTGAATGTAGTATGTCATACATTTCGATTTTGTTGGCCAATTCTGTCAAGAGATGCCAATTTCATGTTACACACAGCAAGTATTTTTTTGGATCTCTTGATTCCTTTGATCAGAGTTCATTTTGAAAATTTTAATTTGAAATCTTGTGCTTCAAATGTTTCAACATTTGTTCAGGCTATAAAAATCGTATTAGCGAGAAAATTTCGTTTATTCCCTGTCGTTTTCATTAGATACTAGATGTGTAGCCGTCCGTAACAGGTCTTACTGGTGTGAGTGTACAATGGAACAGAGCGGATTTAGCTAGAGAAATTACAAAACTTACTCAAAACATCAGCCTAAACAACCCTTGCTATTATAAGTACATTACAAAGACCTAACTAACCACACAAGTTTCGACCTAAATTTCATCAATCTAATTCGACGAAAACATGCTACCCCCAAATGTTTTGAATCATTCCACAATCCACAAGTGAAAACCACCTACGCAAATTGTTTTCCTACTGGAAGTTGGGGTAGAATATGGAACGAAGACATGCGCATATCCGGAAAAAGTGTGACATAACGCGCGGGGGTTCAGTGAAGAACAAATAATGTAACACACACAGAGCACAACAAAAAATCGATGAACAGTTGACAGTGAATATATTTCGAGAAGGTGTTTTGACTATTTCTGTCATATGGTGTGTGTAATGGTTTATATTCTATCCCACTCAAATGGTCATTGTATGTAGAGTACAATGCATGAACGACGACAAAATAGAGATGCTAAAAAGGAATAATATGTGTCACACATGTTATTTGGTTCGGTATTAGCATTCGATGATTAATTTTTTGTTTCAATTAAAATATGGAATGTTCCAAGGTACACAAGTAGAAAATAATTTATTTCTGTTCGTTCCATACAACAAAACAACAACAATTGTCTCCATGATGTATCAATTTCGGCTGATATTATATTCCATGTCACTGTTAAACAAATATTTGAACTGTCATGTAAGTACAGTACATTAAGTTACATTCATATCGATTCATTTCCGTGAGAATTAACGCAACGATAAGAAAACATTGAGGTAGGAATAGGTTTACTGTAGCCAGAATAATATCTAACCCACGGAAAAGATAATTGTTTGTAGTGAATACAGTGTTCTGATTTGACTTTCGAACAGTCGAATATTTCGAATTTTACTGAAAGAATCCACTTCGGAGTGCCTTCATGTTATTGCTTCAATGAAGTATATAAGGGATGCGTACAAGTGGTTGGATAGCTTACGATAGATCTGAACTGATCGGGTTTTCGATTTAATTTCCAGTTCGTTGTTTAGGATTTGTGGATGTCGGTTGAATGACATATTTTCGTAATAACGTCCTTAGGCGGGTCGTTATTTTACTATTTTCGTTAATTTTTCGAGATCCCTTCATACCGAATGGTTTCGACAGTGCCCAATTATTAAACTGTGTGACAACTACCGTACTAAAAACGAAAATAGTAGGAGTAGAATACCGGCGGTTTCCAACAATGTCTTGATCGGTAAGCCGTGTGACAGCACTGAACCCAACTACACCAGATTTGAACCGGTTCAATCAGCTGTGTTTTGTATACACGTCTGATAATCGGAAAACTAATTAATCGAATCGTTTGGTCTTTTATTTACTTTGCTGTTTTGTTTCCATTTTTTTTCCAAAATAAAACAAGTCTTCTAGGGATGAAGGATGTGAGGGAACTAAGCTAAACACAAAATTATTCATTTTTTTTTAATTCGCTAAAATGGAAAGTTTCCATTGGAAACTAATGGAAAATTTCTCTCTCCTGGAACTTCCTACAGAGACTGGTCTATAATGATCTAGACCACTACTGAGGAAAGTGACAGTTCGGAGACAGCATTCACAAAAGGCGGCATAAGAATCAAGTATGGTTTTCCTAATACTGTGAACAAGAGTGTCCAAGTAACTAGTAAATTTTCACTTTACTATACAAAACAGCTTCCTCAATTCATATCACCCACATCAAGTGAAGTTCAATGATGTGATTATTCTTTTCGCGGGAAGACCAGATTTCTGATTGAAACTGCTGACGTTTGTAAAGTAACAACGTCCTTACACCGAGAAGAAGCATGAGCGGATCGTTATTTTACTAATTTCGCAAGTTTTTTCGAGATCGATCTATGGGTAGTTCCTGCGTAAGTCACGTCACATACATAGCTGTATCTCAGCCAAATAAATAAGCTAGAGTTTTGGGATGTTCTACAAAATTATCAGAAATGATGTCGAAAAAAATTTTGTAGAGCATCCCAAAATTTTTGCAATCGTATTTTCTGAGTTATACGTGAAAATTCGGAGCGCCATGACAAAACCCATGGAATTCCCCCTATACGTACCGAATGGTTTTCAGAGTGCACAGTGGTAAGTTGTGCGACTGACCTACTGATATGTAGTGTACTAGGAACGAAGTTAGTAGTAGTGAAATACCGGCGGCTACAATGTCGGACCGGTATGCCGTGTGACACTGCCACACTGTGACAGCAATGAACCCAAGTATACATCAGATTTGAACCCATTCAATTAGCTGTGATTTGTTTATATACGTCTGACAATCGGTTTTTTTCGCTGTTACGGTTGAGTTTCGAACTCTCACACTGGCAATCCAATCCTGTATTATAAAGTAAATCTCAACTCAATTTTGAGTAATTTAGTGTACTACGGGCGAAACTAGTAGGAGTATAACACCGGCGACTCCTAACAATATATTAATCTGTAAGCCGTCTGTGACAGTTCTCCACTCAACTACCGCAGAAACGAATCAATTCAACAAGTTTGCGGTTAGTATCCACAACTTAAAGTCGACTATCACACTGGCCACACAATTGAGTAGTAGAAAGCATACGAATTAGCCATTACGATGAATTCAGTTACAAAAAATGTGACGACATAAAAACTGTCAGTCAGAACGAAACTCCTCGGAGGATTTAGTCATGTGGGGTAGTTATGATGTGACAATTGGAAGTCTCCAAAGATTGAATAAAGCCGTTTCACATCCCGAAAGACATTAGACTTTCGTTTTTCATTCAGTGCAAACCAAAGAGTATAACTACAGCAAAAACAGCGAATGTATCTTATGAGTGTCCCTCACTGAAATATATGTCAAGGGCAAGTTTTTCTCATTTAATTTCAGGTCAGGTAAGATTAACTAAACCGGAATCCTGCAGGTTGATATAAGCAAGATATTCCAGATGAAGACTTTAGTTTATTAAAATTTCTTTTCTCTATTTTTAAATTTATTGTTTGGTGATCAAGAGCAAAACTACCCATTTTCAGTTGAAATAATCTAAAATTCTCATCGGCAGCCAGAGTTTTCTTTGGTAATTGCCCCGACCGACCGACCGACATTTCCATAATGATGAAAATATTTGTTGGCAGTAGAAGTAAGTTTTTATACAAACAATAAGAAGAAGAAGACGGTGGATAGAAAAATGTTTCGGAAGTAAAACTAGAAAAATTATAAAGTTTAAAAGTGCAGTAAGTGCACAAAATATGACATTCGTTCAAAACGAATGGATTAAGTCTATATAAAACAGTATTAAACAGAAAAATGAAATAACAGAAAAATTATGACGACAAAGTTGGTTGTGCAAAACTCCTGGAGCGAGAGTTTTAAAATATATCGCCGGCAAAGAAATATTATAAATGAAAATAAGAGAGAAAAAGAAACTTAAAATAATTCACCAAACGAGGTAAGGGATAAGGAAGGAAATTAAAACTTTTTTCGTTGAATTTATTAGCATAAAAATTGACAGCATTCATTTAAACCAGAAACTCCATTCAAAATAAAGTACTCCCAACTCCACACAATGCTGGGAGTGGAACATTAAAAGTTTTCCAGATATTAATACGTAACCATTTATCACATAAGATGTTATGTGGATCCTGAGTTCAATATATTTTCCATAGGATAAAAGTGTTCAATTAGATTATAGCATTCGAAATGGGAAAATCGAATGTAATGTGGAGGAAGACATACCCATTTGGGTTCGTCTCCTATCCGTTCTTCCGTATCATTGGTTAGGTGGGAGGTTTAGTTCATAAAACGAGTAGAGATAATAGTCTGTCTTTATTGACCTACACCACGCTCATGTAACAAAAGTTCGAATTAATTTTTCAAAAATATCTTCTGTACTGCAGTTCAATTAAAACATCGTTCATATGTTTCTAACACCAAAGCTGCCATCTTACAAGGTAAGGGCAGTTAATTTTCAACGTAAATTCGCTTCAGCTATTTTTCAGCTGATCCACTCCAACAAACAAGAGAGCTTATTCGTCTTTATATGGTGTAACCACTGTCGCGTGCCTTCGTGTAACTGTTTCACCCGTACAAAGACGAATAAGCTCTCTTGTTTGCGTGAATGGATCAGCTAAAATACAGCTGAAGATTTGATAATCTGTAATTAGTCCGGGCTCTAAATCACTAACGGCGAGATGCAGCAGTAAAATTCACATTCCACTTCAAATAGAACCGATTCCGGAATCCCTAAGGGACCATTCACAAATTACGCACGCTCAAAACTAAGTATTTCAGACCCCCCTCCTCCCATCGTACGCAAAAATGTATGGAGAAAATTTTCAAAATGTATGAAGCGTACGCTTTTTTCAGACTCTCCCTCCCCCTGTGGTGAGTGCGTAATTTGTGGATTGTCCCTAAAGTAGTCTCACTTCAAGATTTCGAATCAGAATCGAGATCTGTCAATTGGCTATCGGGTTCATAACTTACATGCACTCGACGTTGGAGTTGTTTAGAAGCGGTAGACGTATCACGATTATATTCGGAAAATCTGTTATTTCGTTTGTTTGAAGTATTCCGTTTTGTTCGATTCGAGGTCTGGTACAACGTAAAATTTTGTATATATACAATGGAACGACTATGCCGAGACTTTCGCTTATTACGATCACCGTTGTCTATAACAGATGACTGCCCCGTTTCTAAAAGGATAAGAAATCGATAGAATTGTTATCCTTTTTAAATCAAACAATGACTTATAACTTGAGCAATGGTGCGATTCTGAACCGAAACTCCAATTTCTGAACTGTCTAATAATGAACTGAAAGGAAATTGCTCCCAATAGAGACAGCTACTCTGTGAACGTGAGAACCAAAATCTTTCCAATTTTTTTTTTAAATATTTAACGTCCTTGCATCGTTTGTATCAAAAGAAAATATTTAAAAAGAAGACGAAATGTGCTGCTAATGTCTACGCTTCCTGCTAATATTTGTAGGTTTTACTTACAAAAAATGAGTTCTTTCACGAACAAATCAACCAATGAAAGATAAAAAATTGTGATTTCCCACCCTGAAAAAAACTTTACTTGAAACCGACTAAAAGTCTGTTGCAAAAAAGTAGTTTTTAAAATGATAAAACAAAATGCGTATGAAAAATAACAGAAATACGATAAGCTGAAACGGCAAAATGTTAACATTTTTATAAATTCCAATCAATATTAAAAACAATTTTAAAATGAAAAGAGATGAAAACAAAAGAAAAATGTTTTTTATGAACATGACAACAAAAATATTATAAGAAACAAAAAATGATAATGAAACCGAGACGTATAATCAAATAGGAAAAATGTGAAAATTTTTTTAAAATAATAAAAGAGAAAAAATCCTGTAACCAAACATCATCATCTTAAGCAATATAACGATTAAAGAAGAAGAAGAAGACAAAAAACTGAAAGAAAATAAAAGACACAAGAAAGAAGAAAACCATTAGGAAAATTGGTATAAAACGTTGAAAATGAGGAGATCGTTGATTTACCTTAGGTTTCCAATCCACGAATTTTTAGCGGAATTTTCCATTTTCTACAGTTAAATTGAATTTCTTTGATTCGAACGGACGGTCAACAACCGCCATTGATGGCTCACAATTATAATAGCGCATCAATATCTTTATCACATTTCCATTTATATTGCAATCTAGACCTATTTGGATGTGACTATGCTCATCCTTCTGTTCCATTTTATGAATATGAAAGGCCTAAACACTTTCACTTTATCGTTTGACATTGATTTTTACGTGAATACAAATAAGATAATGCAACAGGTAAAACAGGTAAACATACAAAACTACAACGACACATTGTTACTAAAAAAAAAACGGAATATTTAAACAAACAAACAAAAAAACTATTTAACAAAATTTATTGAATTCATCTAAAACGAAATCTACTTATCATGATCGTGATCTGGTCAGTCGATCAGAGCCGGGTCTAACAACAGCTTTTTTTTAGAAGAGACGATGTCCGCATCCAAGAATCTTTTGTGACTATTCCTATGATACGGTAAGTCACTGCAATTCCTACAATTGGGCTTTGTTGACCTTTCACAGACGGCATGCATATCACCAGTATAATGATAGAGTCTCTCCTCTTACTTCTTTTAAGAAATTGTCAAGAAATTGATCTGATACTTCAGTCGGTATCAATAACAGATGACATAGCCGTCCGTAAAAGGTTATTGTTGTTGATGTAGTAAATGTTAGACTACCGGCCGATCAATGACTACAATTATATTTCTTCGACAAGGTGCTTCAAAAATAATCAACGGAATGTAAAGCACTTTTCTGTGAATGATGTCAGCCAGGAAAAGTTTTTCTTTTCTTCAAAATCACAAAACTTTTCGGTTTGTATCGAGGGGCTATTCAACGTCAATTTGTCAGACAGAGTATTTTCATGGCTTCAAGAATATGATTTAGAAAGAAAGTGACCCCGAAGGACGACACAATTTAGATTTTACACGTTTCACCTTGAGTTAAAGCACACCTCTTCAAATGCATCAATAATATCCATTTCTCTTTAACCGGATTTCGGTTACTAATAGTAACTTACTATGTAACCATCATCAGGATTGGAATTGGTAGTTGAACTAATCAGGCCACTTGACTTTCAATGAATCTGTTGTACGTATCTCCGCAGTTTTTATATTTCAAATTTAACGAGATCAACCTTATCGATTTGAAATCTAGTATGTGCTTAGTTCCTAAGATCATAGATGGAGCTACTATTCATGGTTGTGATCTTGTCGATAAGTTCCATTTGAGCAGCTAATAGCAAATTGTTTCGACCTTATTATATGGTAGTGTGTCAACCATTAAATGTTTGCTTGAGTTGAGAACTTGTGATTAGAAATTGTTCACATCGGGGATCGAACCCGTGGCGTATGAGTCCAACACTCTGCCGCTCTGTCACTCTAATGATTGAAGAGATATTTTCTATTTGCCAAACTATTCGAATGATTTCTTCTTGGTTGACAGAGAAAGTTTGTTAACGGACTACGGCTCCTTGGACGCCCGTTGTGCTCGCCCACAATTTAAATCACTTCTTAATGAAATCTCGTGTTCACGTTTCTTAAAGAGACTTCATAGATAGACGTCAAAGATGGTGGTAGCATCTGAAAATAGTTGTACGATTTCAATTATTCTGTGAGATCAATAGAGATAATTAGATGAAACTAATATCAGATACTAAACATCCATGATTAGGAAAAACCATATATGACCATGTTTACTCCGGGATTAGAGCACATAAAACTTGAGTGCATTACTCTATCGTTTGGGCTCACAGAGTTTCCTAGATTATTCGCCCCTCGATTTGTAGACATAATTGACGTTGAAAAGTGTCTCAGTTCCTGTTATACGATTATCCTATTGATGAGCTTTTATTGATAGATCAGAAATAACCAAATTGTAACAATTTTTACAACGTTGCTCAAACAGTAATAAATCAGAAATGAAAAGAGAAAATATTTGAAATTTGAGTGAAAACTGAATCTTCCATTTGAATGATAAAAACAAAAAAGAATTTTATAAACCACTGGACCTGGAACAGTGTTTTATAAGACTAAGACAAAAAAAATCCATAAAAACTTTACATGAAATATTTCAAAACATAATAGGGAAAAAATGTTTAATTTTTAATAAAAATAAATAACAAAAATGAAATAAGAAAAACCATTGAACGAGATGATATTGAAAGCGAAGAAAAAATGAGAAGAAATTAGACAAAAGTGAAAGATGAAACCAAACAGAAAACCAATGTAACTAATAATTATATTAAATAAAAAATATTTACGTTTTATGGGTGTTTTACATATTTATAAAATATTATTAAACAAAAAACAATTTATTATACAATACCCTCTCTATATCAAAATGAAAACATAGGAAGAAGGAGGACAAGAAGATGAAAAAAAAACGTGGAAACAGTATGTGTATTTACTATAATTATATTGAATATTATTAGTTTATAGATGAAAACCAAAAGAAGAAAAAAAACCAAAAAATATTCTTAATTATCGTTCTTTCATTCAAAATCTAAATTGATTCATAAACTCATTGTACTCAAAGAAAAACCAAAAAAAAAATAAATTTTAAATTAAAAAAAATCTTTTCGCTCTCTATAAATATGCTTCTAATTTTTGAAAAATTAAAACCAAAAAAAAAATTGCAGAAAAGTATCTTTATGGATTTACAAACAAAATGAGCGCTTTTGCAAATTTAAATTTAACAAAGAAATGGGAAAGAATTTAACCAATTTTATTACTTGTAATTCTTAAATTTCATTTATAATATACAACAAAAAGCATAATGTGTTTAGGTATCCTATACGAAATCGTGTTACAACTTAAATAAACGAATTTTTTGTCATTTAAATTTTGTTTCGAACATTCACTTACTTCAGCTATCGAGAATAGTCAGTCATTGAACCATCTATAGCACCAACAACAAAAAAATGTTGAGATAAATGAAGTAAATGATTTTCTAGAACGACAAGCCACATACAAAAGGTCAATGGTACTGGATGGGAATGAAATGTTTAGAGGAAATTTGCGAGGTCATCAAGCACCGGTGTCCTTTTTCCTAGATTTCAGCGATTATAGGAAATATGATGAAATTTGATGCATTTTGAATCGTTTCGGAGATGTGAGAAAATGAAGTTAGTTAAGAAAATTTTCATCGAAAGGAAACAGAAAGTCAGGCAAATAAAAGAAATTTTTTTTTTAGATTTATCAGTACGGGACGACAGCAAATGTTTCCACAGTTGCTATCTAGAACACAGATCTTTTGATCCTTTGTTCTTTTTCCCTTTCACTTCTGAATCACATATCCGCCAAGGATCCTGCGTCTCAAATGAGAGAACTTTGGGCATTCACATATTACGTGAGTTCCCGTTTCCTCGTCTGTTCCGCAGGAACAGTCAGAGTCAC
>JANTFA010164194.1:0-10119 GCA_026413405.1 Phytosciara flavipes
CTTCATTATTGACAAAAAGAAAGAAATGAAAAGAACTAACGTTCCCATTAAAAACTAATAGAGAACCAGTGAAGGTGAAATGGTATAAGCAATGTTAAGCAACGGGTATAAACGAAATGGTATTACAGAAATGGAACTGCCAAGAAAAGTTCTTCATTTTTTCTCACTCTTCTTATTATTCTTTCCACCGTGTGGCATTTTACACTCTTACCATTCGGTGGTGTGAACGAACAAATAAACGAATGTTTTTCGTTCCAAAATGTAATTGAAATTGGTTGTGGCAAGCTAATTTATTTCGTTCCTAGTCTCCTGATAAAATGTATTTAACTGGAAGTCTCTGTACTTTCAACTTAACTTATTGAACATGATGAGAAAGCTAACGGTCATTTTGTGCATTCTGCAATAAAGGGGCGAAAATTTATTTACTTTTTATGTTTTTCTGTTTGCAGGAGTTGTATTATTGGACGACAGCTGGAAGTCAAAGTATGTAGTCTTGGAACTGTGATAAACCGGACCGCATACCAATCGGACTACTGCCATTTGGAGGGAGCGGGTAGACAATCACAACCGATGCCAATTCGATGGATGGCATGGGAAAGTGTTTTATTAGTAAGTCATTGACATTGATTTGATATTTTGATTGATAAACTATTGTGCAGCAGAGCGTATTGCACTTGTGAGAATTTACAAAATCATTTAGACAGTAGCTCGGAGGCCTAACCTACCTTAACAGCCGTTGTCTAAATCCACCTCTTTTTTGTTTCTTCAACCCACAAACAATATCCACATTGAAAGGACTGGCCTCAAAGTATTGAAAGCTACGAGCATGTTGATCACAATTCGGATTCAATTTTTACAATCTTTCATGTTCAAAGACGCATGATATGCACTGCAATGGTGTATTGTATATGCAGTTCAATTTACTGTTCGCAAATGCTGGAAAGAATTTTGAGGTGTTAGGTATAACACCCCGACACTATTTCAAATGGAACAAAATGCGAGAAGAAACTTCTCACTTAACAAGTGGCAAGCATATCGAAATCGAATCTTTTACTTCATTTGTTCAATGACTTGGTCTTCTATTTGTCTGTCGGGCGGCATCACTGGCCTTCCTGTTGCTACGGCCGTATAGCTGAGAGCTATTAGCTACGGCAATAAACCAAAATTTCGACTAGCTACAGCCGAGATTACACCCAACGTCTACAACTTCTTTGAGAATGAAAAGGCTTCTGTTAGGGCATGTCACACGTTCAACTACTCAGTTTATTCCAGAGGGTCGCAATATCGAACAACAAACAAACGCTATAACATATCGTAGCACACATACAACTACAAAAAATTGAAACGCACGTCATGTGATGGAAATGGACTACTTGGGACTGAATCGACTAAAGCACATGGGACTAAGTGGCATTTGCCGCCCTCTGAGATGAGCAGTTAAAATTTTCTTTATTTAGTGGACATAAAACTAAACGGTCTAGATCCGGTTGGATCTATTCCGATTTATAATTCTGGCCTCAAGAGTGCACCACTCCATGGTAATATCTTGCAAATTGTTTGATATGCAAAAACGACATACGTTTCATACAAATGGAATAGGTTTGAACTCGGCGCTCACTTTAGAACGACATCGTTGCCACAGTGATCAATCTAAAATGACGCCAGTCCAAACGCATTTCCCGCAACTCCATTTCCAAAGGAAGAAAAAGTTCGTTGAATGTTCATTGTTTCAAATTTTTTATTGGACCCACCGACTTTTCAACAAATTCTAAGGGTTTTGCGCATGCAAATGGTTCTATTGTTTCCAATTCTAGAGAAACTCATTTAGAGTTGTAAAAATCGTTTCTATTTTCCGCTATGGACGATAAATAAAAAGTCCCTGCGATAAATAACTAAACAAATTTACAATGCTCCACAATATGCCAAGTGATGGAAGCACGTAAAGAGAGTCATAATATTTTAGGACTTCCTTGATTGTTGTTTTAACTATTCCAATCGTTGTTGTTATTTTCTTAGTGCTATTAAAATCGTCAAGCCAAGTAGTATTTGTGTGTGTGGTGTACGACCAACTGGGCTAATGATTTTTGCACTAATCTTTATCGTTTATCAAACGTAATAAACGGAAGAAAAAACTTCGAACCAACATGTTGTACACCCCGCACACACCCAATATAATAGTAACGACACAACAGCGTTCCTTATTCATTTCGATTTTTTCATTTTCATTTTCATTTTCTTTCTTATAGGGAAAGTTTACATCGAAATCAGACGTTTGGTCTTTCGCAATAACCCTTTGGGAAATACTAACGTTTGCTAGAGAGCAGCCATTTGAGAATATGACCGATGAAAAAGTGATTGAAAATATCGGGCATATTTATCAGGACGACAAAAAACATGTAAGTTGATTTATGTGATATGTGTGTGTGCAGTGTGTAGTGTAGCAGTAGTATAATATGGTGCTCGTAACAAATAGAGAGTATAAAATCAGCAAATAACAGAGGAACCCACTGCCGAGGAAAAGGTATAGATGGAGGTGGATTGAACAAATAACAATACAAACCATTTCGGGCTTTAGTTTCAATCTCAATATTGATGTTATTTGTTTTTGTTTTTCCAAATATAAGATTTCTTCTTTGTCGGTTTGTTGCACGAATGGTCTTTCTTAAACCGGGAACGAAAGAGAGATATATTGGTTGTATCAGTCATCTGGAATTGATGTAAAAAAAATACCCAGAGATAGAGAGAGAGAGAGAGAGAGAGAGAGAGAATGTTGTTGTGGCATAGAAACTATGTTATGGATTGAATGGGATTTGGTAAAAATTGCAAATTTTTTGTTGGTTCTGATTCGATACCAAAGCATTATATTTATTTATACACAGCAGCTCTGGATGTTGCTTCAGCATTAATCGAATTGAGAATAAGAAGTCGGAACACATTAAAATTTACTTTTATAATCCGGCAAATATTCGATCAATATAAATCGTCAAACGAATTTCGTTCTTCAAAGCTTTTCTTTCTGCATTTATGTGGACCGAGAATTTGTTTTCCATTTCAATGGAAAGACAAATCTAAAAACTTTCTGGCGAAGTTCTTTCCGTACAAAACTGAACTGTCTAGAGACTCTTAATCCGATTGACCACCACTAGAGACATCATGAAAGAGACAGACTGTGATTATGTTTGAGATCGGTAAACAGTTTTTTTGCTTAAATTTCCGGTCGTTACAAATCACATGCGGTAAACTTTCTGTTACTTAGCCAATGCCAATATCTTAAACGATTCTGGGGAAATATCGAGACAACACAATTTTATTGAACAACAGCCACGACATAAAGAACTAAATTTATTTCGCCATGTTTTCAATAGAAGAGAAGACGATGACCCAACGCCGGTCAATGCAATAAAATGTATGAAAATTACCATTGTTGGCTCACATCCATTTATTTATATTAAACCATTTCAACAGCCGTATACGAGCGTAATTCGAGATTGACAATAACAATCAATTTAGCTATCATGATAATGTAATTACACCATTCACAGCTTCAATGCAGATCTGTTTTGGAATTGATTGGGCAATATGGAATGTTTTTTATATTTTTCAGCATAAATTTAATGCGTCTGGTTTGCGTACAATTTGTAAAATTAAATGCATCTCCGAAGCAGTTGATTTTCAATTTTTTTCAATATTGTTTCGGTCTTAGAGGCTAGTGTTAATCATCCAGAGAATAATTTGAACTATTGGAATTATGCGGAAGTCGATGACCCCTCGACTTATTCGTAAAATATACTCAAGACCGAGTAGCAGCCTCAGTCCAACGCTACTAACTTATATTTACCGATATTCTATTCAGACTTCATTTACTTTTTGAAGTTATTGACACTTTTCATTGCTGATTTCTCATTTACAAACATCCCCAAATACATTGCCCTTACCGTCTGGTTCGAATTCCGATTGTTACAAACGGCATAACAATCGTAATAGAGTAGGGGTCAGTGGGTCATGAAGTAAGTACCTTGAAGTGTTGGAGAAAATGTCACCCAATTCTCATAATTTTTGTTTCCTTTTAAAGGCAAATGTAGTCCCAATAGAATGTCGGTAAAACGATATTACATTTGGGCCCTTCGAATGAGGCCAATGCCTGGCTCTTAGGAGCCATTCACAAATTACGCACGCACCGCCGAATGAAAAAATTCGTAACGTTAGAAGCTTCCATCTCTACGCATACATCAAAGGACTTATTTCGTGTGTACTTTTAGTGGGGGAGTTTTCGAAAATTAAGCAAGGGGATAGGGGGTACAAAAATTCGTAAATATCGGCGTACGTAATTTGTGAATGTCCCCTTAGTGTAGCTCGAGCAAACTGAGTTTACTAACCTCACACAACTTTTCTCACAACCACAAAAAAAACATCGCCGAAAAATTATTTGAGCCATATCGAACTTTTCGAAAATTCAATTTCCATGATAATTACTTCAGCGAGGCGAATTAAAAATATTTTCCTCAAAATTCTCAGTTTCATCAAATCAATTACTTCTTTTCATCTAAACATTGTCAGTCCATCGACGAAATCTTGTACTTCATTAGTTTTAACATAGACTTTGCTATATAAGGGAACATATTCAGCTTGAATGCATGACTTTATTTGGTTCTCGCCGTCGGTAACAAATGTAAATGATATAAAATTGTGTTTTCATGAAATGTTTGCAACAGTGTCAAAGACAAACAGTGGCAGCTGTAGTTAGAAAGAAAGAAGGCACTGAATTTATCTTAGTTCTGTTTATTAAGAACAATAATTATTGTGTTACCAAACGAAATTAACTTTTCCATCTATTTTTCAGACTCTTCCTGCAATGCCTTTGAATTGTCCGAGAGAAATCTATGACTTAATGTGCGAATGCTGGCAACGAAATGATTCCAATAGGCCCAACTTTAGAGAAATCCATTTATTCTTACAACGAAAAAATTTGGGATACAAGCCATCCAACATTTACTGACTATATAATTAAAAAGGAAGAACCACAATGAAACGGTAAAGAAAGCCAGAAGAAAATTGACTTTAAAATTCGGATGTTAGCTGTGTACAAAGGAGGATTCACCGAAACCGAAACCGCGGGAAGGGATAAAAGAAGAAGAGAACATTTTAGTGGTAAATTGATTAAACATTGAACCTTTTTTTACTACAAGAGTGATCTTAGTGATTTTTTATTTAAATGGAAAATATGGAGTGTAATCTTCATCGTCGTTTTTTTTTTCTTAATTTAATTTTATTTAAAAGAAAATATTTTTAATTATCAGAACAACAAAAAATTAACCGAATTTTTATACAAAAACTTGAACTCGTTTCCACCCCACCCCTGTCTCGTTTTCCTTTCAAATAAAAATTCTTATTAATTAGTGATAAATGGTGGCATAAATTGAATTTTTTAATGGATTTTCTTTTTTAATACAAATGGATAAAGTAAAAAAAATTTTAACTTTTATTAGCAACACGTAGTCATGACAACAACGCGCTTTTATAGATTAAAAATATTGAAGAAGAAGAAACGAAGAAGAAGAAATTATTAAAAAGTAAAAATATCATTTTACTGCAGCAGTAGTTTTTCATGTTATCATATTTATTATATTCACAATATTTAAAAGAAAAAAATTAAAACAAAAAAACATTTAAAACTTTAACTAATTACAAGAATGATATTTAATTAAAAAAAAGTGTAAAACAACCAACCAAAAAAATCCTTTTAACTCTGGACACCCCTTAAATATGATGAACTTGTACGGATGATTTTTGACAATAAATGGAAGGGAATATTTATTAAAATAACAAGAGAAAAACAAAATGAAAAAAAGAAAAACAAATGGCTGGATTATATTGACCATGTGGTGGGCGAGAGAAACTAAACAAAATATTTACCGAAAAAAAGTATTTAATTTTATAAAGAGAAATAAAGAAAAACCCTAACCCACAAAGACGAACAAATCATTTTCAGACAAAAAATACGAATGTATACCTAATGCGTGTCAAATGACACGATTTTTAAGTTTCTTTTATCGCTGAAATATATCGTCGTCACATTTAACTATACTTTCCTTTGACATTTAAAACATCCTTTGGCCAATAGAGCATGGGTCTTGTTGAAGTTTTCACCCCTTGTCAGCAAATTTTCTAGAGCTAAATATGACGCTGATGTTCTTTTCAGACAAAACTTCACGAAACGACCATGTTCAGCTATGAAAAGAAGAATGGCGTTGATGTTCTTTTCAGAGTAAACTAGTACTACGTCCCATGCCCTACTGAATTGACTTCAGAATTAGAGCTGTGCACCGGTAAATTTTTTGAAATAGACGCAAACATCGTCGTTGGTGCTAAATGGAATTTTATGACATTGAAGAGTCTTCAGAAGGCAGTCATTTTTGAAGATAACTCTATTCGGCTGTATGTAAAGTTAAAAGTTATGGACCGGTGCATGCCATTTTTCACGTTTTTTTCACTGGAATTAGCCTGTGTCGATTCTAAACTTTTACCTTTACATGCAGCCGATCAGACTTTGCTTCAAAAATGAATTTCCCTATTTTTCATGAGCTAGTCCACTGAAGACTTCAGTGTTATAAAATTTCATTTAGCACCGATGCTGATGCTTGCGTCTATTTCAAAAAATTCAACGGCGCACAGCTCTATTTCAGGACATAATGAAATGCAGTAGAAATGCATTAACCGAAGGATGCGCGGCAATTTATTGTATTCACTCTCCTTTACGGACGACCAACATATTATCATTGTAATAATTGGGTCTGCTACATCAATTGTTCAGGGTACTGATACTTCCAATGTTTCAATACAGATTTTGCTATATAAATACCACGTTGTTATGAGGTCGTCGCTTACATTATGTCAGCAGCATGGTCGATAACAGATGAAAAGTTCTTGTTAAAACTTCCAAATCATCAGTGATGATTTTAAGAGGAACGATCACTGAGCTTAAATTGTAGCCTACATTAAGTAGTTTCTTACTTTATTTTCGACGACCCCTTGAAATTCGAAAATTAAAATCAAACTCCGATTGCTGTTTTGAGTTGAAGGATGAGTAGGAAGAAACCACCAGTGTTCGTTACCGAAAGCACAAATCATTTTTCTGAATCAATCACTGAAAACTGGAAGTTATGGAAGTAATGGAAGTTATCCTTGAAGATCTCTTGTGTGCCATGCTTTCTACTGTGCTACTCCACTTCGCGCAAGTAATTTGTTTTCGCTACTTCTATGCTTTCTACACGACTTTCGTCTTTTCTAGAGGTCTCCAGAGTTTTATTAGAAAATTCCAATTCAAAATTATTATTTTCTACAAACAACTGAACAAAAATGCATGCTCAGCTCATCGAACCAAAACCCAATTTGATCATAACCTCATCATTTTCCTGATGTTTTTTTTTATCTTTGTCGCCTCAATAAAAATGTTTAGACACTGCAATATGGATGCGAATTGAAATTACAATGCACTCATTATCATTAGAAGCTGATACTTATGTGCAAGTAGCGTTGGAGATTGAATTCCTGTCTCTATGTTCAGATGATTAGATGATTCGTTATGGAACAGCTAGCCTGAGGCGATTTTCCATGAAATTCTACTGTGCTCTTTTAGTACTAAATACTTCGTTTACCCTACGATTTGTTCTTTTTTTTTCATGAAGGCAACCGTCGCCGTTGGTTCTAATAATTTTTACGGAATTTTTTTCTAATGTGTCAAGTTCGCATCTCAATCCAAAGCTCAAGAATAGTCACCGATACTTTTTAAACAAAAACATTTCTACTTATCTGTGGGAAAATTTGGTCATCTACGAATTGAAACCGAAGGCGAAGAATACAATTTCCTGAGTGGAACAACAAATTGTATCCAGTAGAAACGTACGGTATGTATTTTACTCAGCGAATCAACAAAACTAAATTTTTTGGTACAAATTGACGTAATGCTAAACGCACACTATATTGAGTAAATTTACATATCGCCTACCCGCATCCACAGTATTAATTTCCATACGAAAATGGGCATTTCGCATTTACGCAATTTCGTGATACCCGTGCCGGACGGGAAAAGCGGTATAAACAGAAATTACGCAATATTTGTAAAGAAGTTTCTTGGGGATAATAGAGCTGATGCTGAAGTACCGTCGCTCATTTATCCACGTAATTTCATGCTATGGTCGACATGTAGTCATTGAGTCTTTTACTTATTTTGAATAATATATCGCCGCGTAGACAGACCTCGGCAGATCCGAAATTCTTTAATTCATTTTTCGGTAAAACTAAAAGAAAAATGTTAAAGCGCAAACGACACTAAAGTTCTTCAACAACAAACTCGGTGCATTTTCTAGTCTATCAACTAGAGACGGAATTTCCGTCACGGAGAACATGAAATTTTCCCACTACTGATGGCATGCCCGATACTGGGGGTACCTTACATTTTGAGCAAAACTAGAAATGTGATTATCGTTCATGCTAATTTCTTTGCAGAGTTTGAAAAAGCAGAAAAAGCGTTCTCCGCGTACAACCATTTCATTTCTTTTCACACTACTTAACAAAACGGAAAAAACATAATGTAATAATTCTAAATCTATCCCGTTTCCCCTTGTGCCTTTTCAACCGCCTGTCGTGGTTCGCTAATTTTACTTTTAAAATAATTATTAAAATAAATTAAAATTAAACAAATTCCCATATTTTATTGAAACTGTGAAACTTTTCGTTTTTGTCTATTTTTAACGATGAGTTTTGTCTTCTTATTCATTTCAACGAAATCTGCGAATAATAAAGCGAATTATAAGAAAAATGATGTAAATAAGGATTTCCTTTCCCCTTTTTTTAAAATTCAAAAATAAAAAAATTATTTCGTCGTTTTTAAAAAAGAATTTTTTAAATTAATAAATTTAAATGCAAGAACTGAACAAACAAAGAAAAATTGAAATTGAAATTGAATGTATTTTTAAAAAAAGCGATGAATTTAATTAAAATAAAAAATATTAAAAATTAGAATTCGAATTCCTACAATATGATGGAGTGTATAAAAGGATGAAAGGATTTTTTTCTCTCATTTGGAATTTAGTAAAACACAAAGGAAGAAAAATGTAAGAAAAAGATAAATGAAAACGAAACCAATTCTTGTTACAAAAAAGATAAACTGAAAAAAACTAAACTAAAATGAAACTGGCTAAATACAATCTCAATTTCCATGTAAGTTAAAAAATAAATAAAAAGAAGCGAAGCAAAAAAAACTGTTTTTTTGAAAATTGTGAGACAAATTTTTACGAACTAAATTATGTGTAAAAAGTCATATCATACCTAAACAAGAAGAAGAAGGAGAAGCAGAAGAACAGTCTATTTCAACGACTAAATTTATATTAAATATAAAACAAAGTATTAAATGTAGTTGTAAAATGTATTGAGAACATATTTAAGTAAACTCAACCTCCACCCCACTTTCCCCCTCCCAACAAGAAATACTGTTACAGAAGATAATTGTGATGTTGATGCATACCAACCATTAAAATAATGAAAGAAAAAAATTAAATTTAAAACTTAGCACAGACACACACACTTTCACACAAACGACACGTACACGAGAAAAGAAAATGATTTCTGTAGAATTAGACGTCTAAATTGATTTTAATTTTGTTTTTAGAAAGACGAGCCTAACTTTCGAGAACTAAAGTTTTCTTAGATTTTGCTGAGTCTGTCAAATTTTCACAATTTTTCGAGTTTTCACAATTTTTTTGAATTTTTGATAATTTTTTTGTAACTGTCAACCTGTCTTTGCATTTATTTTGAATGATTGGTTAATCTAATATTCTTGCGGCTGAGGTGAATTTTACCGTTGCCAAAACGTGAAGCAAAAAAAGAACGTAGCGACTTCGAATGTATAGCGGAAAATTCGTCCTCTTCATACTTCGTTTATTGGAAAAGTTGTTGATCGGACGAATTACTTCACAACTTCTAGGTTGCTGTTTTTATTCTATTGAGCTAACTACTCATTCATCAGAGCACCAATTGGAACCAGCCAGAGAAATGATACCTAGATGGCGTTGCGTTGCACCCCAGATAGAAGGAGCATCTGAACTATTTCTGAAAAAAATT